>JADHZA010000210.1:0-38841 GCA_018831705.1 Torrubiellomyces zombiae
ACGGAATCTGGGAAGATACCAGCGGGAGCCGCTTCAGCGACGGGCTCGTCAAATTTGCGCTTTTCGCCGACGGACGGCCCAAGGTCCTCCGGTGCCTTGGCCTGAGATGGGGCCGGGGCCGGTGCCGGCACAGTATCCACAGGGGGGCTTGTATGGGTTGGCGTCACCTGCGACTTGATGTCGCCGTTGAGGATATTGCTGAAGGGCTTGCTGATGCCGACAGCTGGGTCCGAATGCGTCTCGGGAGTCGAGACAGCAGGCGTAGGCCTGGGCTCCACGATGCCGCCAGTTGCGGCGGGAGGAACATCTCCAGCGAGCGTGGAGGACGGCGCATCCTTGACGGGCTGAGCTTCCGGCTTGGGCGCAAAAATAGATGGCTTCGTTTCTTGCACGGGAACCAGAGGCGATGGCTCTTGGGGTTTGTTCGCTGGCGGTGCCGGTTCTGGGGCGATATTTAACTCGGGTCTGGGAGTTGCGCCAGCAGGTGTCGAACCGTTGACCGGGGTATCCGGGACGGAGGTGACCTCGACTGGCTTCGGAGGTGCAACGGCGGGACCAGCTCCGTCAGGAATTTTGGGCTGCTGCTCCTTGAGGCCATCTGCGTGACCGTTCAGATTGCCAAATTTTTCTTGCGACTCAGGTTTGTCGAACATGGATCGTGAAGCAGGGGGAGGGCTGGTGACCAAAGAGCGAGGAACGTCCATGGTCGGAGCTCCAGCTTGCGCTTCAGGGGCGAGCGGATGCGAAGGACCGACTATATCAATTCACGTTAGCATCGAATAACATATTTCCTCGGTCAGTTGCTCAAAGTAGCTCAAGGTAAGAGTTAAAGCGCACAGAGCTGCGTCTTCGACCAGGAGAGCCTCTGCAGGTGGCGGCAGACCCAGCCTCAACTGGACGGTCTTCCTTATGCGCGCAAGGAAGACAACCAATTGAATCCACAAAATGAGCTTGCGCAAAAGAATGAAATCGCGACCGCCATACAGAAAAACGCAGAAACCATGCGATTCATACCTTTGTCGATCGCAGGGGCAATACCATCTGCCATGGCGGTGGGCGGAACGGCTTGTTCGACGGACGATGATGACGTAAGGGGTCAGTCGAGTCGGGGTAGATGCGCCGGCAGCAGCTGTCAGCAGGGCGCGCTTGAGGGGACTTCCGGAGGGCGGTTATATCAGGAACGTCGGGTGGAGAACCGCGGCTCTGAGCTTCAACGGGCACAGAAGCAATTCAGTGCAGGCGCGTCAAGGGGATTGGGGAGGTGCCTTTTGGCGCAGAAGCGAAGGAGTTTTGGGACTGAGGTGGTTGGAGCAGAGAGAGAGAGGTCAAGAGATCGAGAGGGATAGGATAGGACGGGCTGGTTGCGAGCGAGCCAGCCCAGGACGGGCGGAATGAAAACCCGGTCTATTTCACGTTGCTCCCTCGCTCCAAGAAACTACGACGGTTCCACAAACAGCTCTGCTCCGGGGCGCCATCGGATCGAGCCTGGTGGCGGAATCTGTTGCCATCGTGTTGCTCGCTGCCGTTGAGCTAGTGACTTGAAGGTGAGGTCGATGTGAGTGGTCGAGAGTGGTACAAAAGATACCTCAACGGCATGTATATCGGTTGTGCGCAGCTAGCGCCCGTTCAATTCAACCATGACCTCAAGACGCTGGGCGTAGCAGCCAAGTCGGTGAGTACATACATACATACATACTTGTAACAGCACATACGATACGGAGCAGTAGTATGTAATACATCCCAAGTCAGAAAGACGATGCGGGAATCCCGGTGTAGGTTCCATTCTGTATTACCCTGTTTGCTCCGTTCGTTCTTTGGCAAAGTTACACCAACACAGTGTCGTACTGTAAAGTCCAGCCTTTTCAAGCCTCCTAACGACTGTGTGATACAAGCAGGTCTCGGCGGGATGCACCGTGTATGCAAAACGATCGGGACGGCCCTGAAAGCGGGGACAGGATACATGTCAAGGAAGCGGTGGATCACTAGCTCGACCTTTTGCGGGGATTCGTCCATACTGGTACAAGTATCCACTACAATATCGACATGAATGCAGCGGCCTGCAGTGCCCAGCGAACCGTTGCCGCCCTGGGACTTGCAGAACGGCAAAAGCACTCAGCAAACATATGAAGGGAAGCCAGACGGGCGTGGCAGAGTCATATATATCAATCCTGATACAGTCCCGCCTTTTGCAGCCTCTCAACGACTGTGCCATACATGGGGGTCTCGGCGGGATGTGCTCCGTACCGTGCATCCAAAAGAATTCGGAACGGCCCAGGGAGCGGGCTGCAAGCGCATCACTCAAAAGGGGCGCACAGGACCGCGATTTCCTGGCTTTCCTATGGAGATTAAGGACTTTGGATGTCACTGTTTTGTTGCCACATATTGCATGACATTTTAGGAAGAGCGCGATAAGACTTCTATTGCAGCGCTTGCTGAAGCTTAGAGAGGCATTGAATCGACAGTCGGCGAGCCAGCTAGCCGGTCAGAGAGGCAGCAACAGTCGGCAAGCCAGTCAAAGAGGCAGCAAATCGACAGTCGGCAAGCCAACCGGTTAGAGAGGTAGTGAATCGACAGTCGGCGAGCCAGCTGGTTGGAGAGGTAGTGAATTGATAGTCGGCGGTTTAGCTAGCATGGAAAAAGTGATGACTACCTCGAGGTAAGCTGTCGTTTCTGATCATGCTAAGCTCGTTGTGAATCTTGGCAATATCGTTGTTAATCTTGGCAGTGGCTTTGCTGATCGATCATGGCCTTACCCTCGGCAACGACTGAGGACGACAAGGCGTTTAGGGCCATGGGCTGCTTGTAGCCCTGGTCTCCGTGTTCGACCTGCTCGGTCATGGGAATGCCGTTTTCCCCTGCCCATGATGGCAGTCACTGCCGCATAATAGTTATCAGTAGTAAGAAACTGGCTATTGCGAGATGCATGCAAGCAGAAGTCAAGCACGTCTGAGACCTGGAAACAAGAGCATAGGCCGCGTCCATTCGTGAGTAAGGCGTATGACCATAATCGGCAGAAACACACACCCAAAAACCAGAACACACAAATTTTTACAACGCTTTTTCAGGCTTCCACAACGTTTCCTACCTATTGGGAATAGTAGCGCCGCACATACAAAGGCAGCGCTGGATAGACAGAGGCAGCGCTGGATAGTGAGAGGCAGCGCCAGATAGACAGAGGCAGCGCTGGAGAGACATAGGCAGCACTGGATAGATAGAGGCAGCGCTGGAGAGACATAGGCAGCGCTGGATAGATAGAGGCAGTACTAGACAGACAAAGTTGATTACTAGATAGAAAGAGGCAGCGCCGTATAGGTAGAGGCAGCAGCGCGACCTTGCAGAAAGGGCGGCGTGATTTCCCATACATATGAGACGGAGATTCCTTGCAACAGACCCGATAGCTGAAGGCTTGGATGGCTGACGGGGCCGCGAGAAGACCGATTAACCGCCCGCATAGACCTCCCACGGTAATTGCAGCCTGCCACTTGGTCTGGATATTGACTTGACCCTCATCTGTCTGGTCTGCTTGGCCGTATTTGAGAGACGAAGCACACCCGATAGCTGAAGGCTTGGATGGCTGAAGGCGCCGCGAGGAGATTCCTTGCAATAAACCCACTGGTATCCCGAAGACGATGTTGTTGAATACGGGCAATTCCAACGGCAGATGCAGATGCATCAACAAGTGTTCAAGGATGATGGGATACTGCAACAGGACCAGTTGGGAGACGAAGCACACCCGATAGCTGAATGCTTGGATGGCTGAAGGCGCCGCGAGGATATTCCTTGCAATAGACCCACTGGTATCCCGAAGACGATGTTGTTGAGTACGGGCAATTCCAACGGCAAATGCAGATGCATCAACAAGGGTTCAAGGATGTTGGGATATTGCACCAGCAGCAGCACCAGTTGAGAGACGAAGCAGACACGATAGCTGAAGGCTTGGAAATCAAGATCCAGACCCAGTGGCAGACTGCCATTGCCGTGGAAGGTCTATGCGGGCGGCTGATCGGTCTTCTCGCGGCGCCTGCAGCCACCCGAGCCTTCAGCTATCGTGTCTGGAGCGATCACCCAAGCCTTGGATTCGTAACGCTCTTGGTTAAGTCGCCTCATCGCCTGCTGCTTGTTCTGCATCTCGATGATGGTTCCATGCTCTTGTCTGCGTATATATTCGTCCTCGATGGGAAAGGTATACAGAGGTGCAACCCTCCAGTCTGTAGAAACGATTAGTGACGATCAAGGTAAAGATGGCTCAGGACTTTGACTGACGCAATCAGGAACATCTTCGGGCAAATTTATTGCAACCATCATTCGTGATTATTTGTTCAAATGTGATGAGAGTAACCATCTATAGAAGCGATTAGTTACGATCAAGGTAAAGATGGCTCAGGACTTTGACTCACGCAATCAGGAACATCTTCGGGCAATTGCAACCATCATGAGAGTAACCATCTATAGAAACGGTTAGTTACGATCAAGGTAAAGATGGCCCAGGACTTTGACTGACGCAAGATCACAGCCGAGATATTCACACAGGGAGAGGAGGCATGCGTTAACTGCTCGCGGCGCCTTCAGCCAGATACGGCCAAGCGGACTAGGGCGACGAGAGTGGCCCAGACAATGGACTTGTAGTAATGACGATGATGAAGGTCCGCTTGGCCGTATTTGTCTCGAAACGCTGGATACGAGAAGAGATTTCTCTTGCACCGCTTGACGAAGCTCGGAGAGGCGACGAAACGACAGTCGGCGAGCCAGAGGACAAATACCTCATGATCACCTTGCTCAAGAGGGGCTATCATTCTGGCTGCCTCTGGGTTAAGCTCAAAGCCTGGCACGTCATGGTCAGAAAAATTGAGACCCTCCCCCCCCTCTAATACGTGGTGATTATGTCCAAGAGGGGTCTCACTTATTCTAACCATGACGTGCCTGGTAACCCGTAAAAGAGAGCATCCTATAACAGGGACGGAAAGGGCATTGTCTATCCCTAACCCGCAGGCTTCTTCTTTCTCATCATATTCGAGTCGTCACCTTGCTTAAGAGGGGCTATTATTCTAGCTACCTCTAGATTAAGCTTAAAGCCTGGTAACCCGCAAAAGAGAGCATCTTATGATAGGGATAGAAAGGGCATTATCTATCCTTGACCCGTAGGCTTCTTCTTTCTCGTTATATTTAAGTCGTCACCTTGCTCAAGAGGGGTTATTATTCTGGCTGCCTCTGAGTTAAGCTCAAAGCCTGGTAACCCGTAAAAGAGAGCATCCTATGACGGGGATAGAAAGGGTATTATTTGTCCCTGACCTATAGGCTTCTTCTTTCTTGTTATATTCAAGTTATCACCTTACTTAAGAGGGGCTATCATTCTAGCTACCTTTGGATTAAGCTTGAAGCCTGGTAACCCGCAAAAGAGAGTATCCTATGATAGGGATAGAAAGGGCATTGTCTGTCCTTGACCCGTAGGCTTCTTCTTTCTCGTTATGTTCGAGTCGTCTAACGATGGGAGCTTGAGATTGAGATTGAGAGTGAGAGTGGACTTGTAAGATTCAGCAAAAACGAGAAGGGCGACTTAAAAGTAGGCATGCCGCTGTCTGGATGAAAGGCAGAGAAGTCAGGAAAAGTCATGAGGGCTTGTTGATCAACTAAAAGCTAACTTTCTTCTTGCCAGATGGGTTGGGAAGGTGGTGGGCACCCGCCGGGAAGGTGGTGGACATCCACCACCTTCCCTGGACATCCACCACCTTCTCCGGACATCCACTTGTAGCTATGTACCTTACCCGCTGCCTGTAGCTGCCCCCCACGCCCCCTACCTACCTTTGCTAGCTGTCGATTGTCTTTGCTACATACTAAGTAATACCTAGCAGGACAAGCCCGTTTCTAGCAATAGTAGTGGATACGGTGGCGCGGCTGTAATAATCTTAGGATAGTCCCGGCTCAAAAAGAGAGAGCAAAATAGACTCTATAACCGTGATAGCTACGAAAGCTCGTAGATTAATAAATTGGGCTATAGCTATAGCTCTTTTGGTGGCTACGACTCTTTTAACGGCTACGTCTCTTTTGGCGGCTTCGAGCTTTTTTAGCGGCTATAGGCTATAGTGCCGTACTTGCCTTTGGCTGCCTTTAACTACCGTACTTGCCTTTGACTACCGTACTTGCCTTTGGCTATTATGTTGACCTTTGGCTGTTGTGTTGACCTTTGGATATCGTGCCTTTGGAAGCCCCTTGGATGCTGTGCCGCTAGACTGGATGCCTTTAGAAGCCTTGGATACCGTGCCTCTGGACTAGATGCCTTGGATGCCGTGCCTCTGGACTAGATACCTTGGATGCCGTGCCTTTGGCTGCCGTGCCTTTGGCTGCCTTTGACTAAGGTACTGTGGTAGATTGTGAATATACCGTAGTAGATCGTAAATATACCTCTTGTTGGTAGCCACATAGGCGTAGTAGCTAAAAGGGTTTTCGTATTAAAAGGGTATTAATAGAGTGATTATATATATCATAGTTGTGTATAGGTGACCTTTTTCAGCCGTCGCTATTCTATAAACCTTGGATCTGACAACTATTTTCGCCCCTACAACACTGGTCACAACAGTCACCAGAAACGGGTCTAGCCTGGTAGGTATTGAAGGTAATACATGTAGATGGAACCTCTTTCCAGAGCTTAGTAATCATATTTTTTGTCTCGCCAGCTCGCTTGAGCTTCACTTTGGCCGCGCTAGCCATTCGGGCATCCAACGCGACGACGGAAAGGAGAAAATTCATACACGATCAGTTCAGCTTCCAACTCGCGCGAGGGGACCCAACTTGCCCACACTCATTGTCTCCGTCATCTCCACACTCTCGGTACTTCTCTTCCGCTCACAATCTCAGCCGACACCATGGCGCCAGCAAAGGGTTCCAAGGACAAATACTCCGTCATCCTACCCACCTACAATGAGCGACGAAACCTCCCCATCATGACGTGGCTGCTCAATCGCACCTTTACAGAAAGGTAGGGTTAGGGAAAACACATCTGCTCCCCGAACGGGGTTCACCGCAGCTTGGCTAACCGTCCATCGTAGCAACCTCGACTGGGAACTGATCATCGTCGACGACGGCTCCCCCGACGGCACGCAAGAGGTAGCCAAGCAGCTGGTCAAAGTCTACTCGCCGCACGTCGTCCTGAAGCCGCGCGCGGGCAAACTCGGCCTCGGCACAGCGTACGTGCACGGGCTGCAATTCGCGACGGGCAACTTCGTCATCATCATGGACGCCGACTTCAGCCATCATCCCAAGTTCATCCCGCAGATGATTGCGCTGCAGAAGACGGCCGACTACGACATCGTCACGGGCACGCGGTACGCAGGCAACGGAGGCGTGTTCGGGTGGGACTTGAAACGCAAGTTTGTCAGTCGAGGCGCCAATCTGTTCGCGGATACGGTGTTGCGGCCGGGCGTGAGTGACGTGACGGGCAGCTTTCGATTGTACAAGAAGAGCGTGTTGGAGAAGGTCATAAGTAGCACGGAAAGCAAGGGGTATACGTTCCAGATGGAGATGATTGTGAGGGCCAAGGCCATGGGGTGCTCGGTCGCCGAGGTGCCCATCAGCTTTGTTGATCGGCTCTACGGCGAGAGCAAGCTTGGTGGCGATGAGATTGTCGAGTATGCCAAGGGTGTCTTGTCGTTGTGGTTGAAGGTTTGAGGAATTCATATAGATGCCGAGCAAGCCTGAAATGATATTCCTTTTTCTACATTGACGATTGTGGCCATTTGCCTTTCAAGAAGTAACTGCACCAGCACCATTGGGAGGTTGCGAGCACCGTGCTCTGCGGAACCAATGTATATTCATACGCAATATGAACGCTCGCCATTCAAAATTCCTACAAGAGTTGAACTTGTTCAGCTTTCCGATATGGGTCGACATCATGGATCACTTCACCCAAATGTTCCTTCTTTTCCTATAGGGACGCAACTACAGCTTGAAATCACCATTCGTCTTTTCCCAACCAGTCGGCGACTCATCGATGGCCGCAACTTTCTCGGCCAGCTGAAGCTTCAGATTGCGATGCTTGTCCGTACACAGCTCGTACATGGTAGAGAGGTTGAATAAAAGGGTGTGAGATGAGAACCCTTTGGAAAGTAGGTGCTCCAAGATGTCACGACCCTGACGGTACGCCGTTAGAAGGTTGCTTGCGGGTTCAAGACTCAACGTACCTCGGGTATTCTACCCAGATATAGTAGGCAAACCGCTGTGTTGATGCCAATCATCTCGTCGTGGCTGTGAGCATCACCCAAGGCTTTCCATCTTACCAGTGACGCTTCATAGTCGGCGTCGGCCATGTCACACAACGCGAGAATGATGTTTTCCGTCGTTTCTGCGTCTTGTGTGATGGTTTCGGCGCACTTTCTTGCCGCCTCGACGTCGCCCAGCTGTAGCAAAAGCAAAGCCTTGGAAAGGGCCATTTTGCCTTCGCCTCGGTCTCTCAGGGTGCTTAGATGATGGGCGGCGCCGGAGAGGTCGTCCATTTCGATCAGAGCGCCAGCTACTTTAATGCCCAGCTCGTGTAGACGCGCTTTCCACATTTCACTTGAGGAGTTATCGTGGCGGGAGGCGGCTCCGCTAGCCTGCGCTCTTGCTTCCTGGGCAAGGTCATAGTAGCTCATGACAGCGCGACGAGGGTCGTTGAAGCCGAGCGCTTGCAGACGGACATTTAGGACGCGCAGCTCCCAAGGGACCAGATGTTCGCCGTTGGCATCATCTACGTAGACTTGGTGATTGTTGAGATCCTCCAAGGCCTTGACCTCTTGAGCCGCCAAGGATGTCCCATCAATCAGAGTCAGGCATGCGAGTCGGGTGTAGAGGAGGTGAAAGATGCGCTTCGCGTCCATCGGATCGACAGGGCCTCTTCCAGCAGAGCCTGTGAGTTCCTGGACGGATGCGATGGCTGCGGCGCGGAAGTGGCCCTTGGCTAGGAGTTCATCCAGCGGCGCAGATGGGTCTGGTTGCTTGGCGGAAGCTCGGAAGGCATGGGGGACATTTAATGACGTCAGAGGATGATATATCTCTGGACGCAGCAGGAAAGAAAAGTCTTTGGGGGACGCCTCTCTCAACTGTAGCATGGGCGAGGCAGCGTCGAGACGTGGCGAGGAGGCGGGAGGTGGTGCCAGCCGTTGGCTTGGGCTCAAGTGAACGGACGGCTGAGGTGTAGACGGCGAGCTCAAGGGGTCACTGTGCTTTTGTCAGAGAAGTTTGGTCTACAGCTAGAAGTGGGCAAGTGGAAGGCGGACTTGTCGGCATCCAACGGGCCTGTCATAGAGGAACGAGGTCTCGAAGCTACCAAGCTATCAGCAGACGAGCAAATGCATGGTTGACCTCGGGGCCGGTTTGACTCACATCTCGTGCCTGTCGAAACGACTCTCGCATGTCCCCGCGAACGGGACTTTTCTGACTGGCTCATTACCTCGTCGTCATGGCTTGAATCGGGAAAGCGAGTGGACGGGTTGGCGCATCGCTGCCGTAACGGATACAGGTGAGAGGTTGGATGACTTTGACTGGAGGAGCTGCAGTCAAGGACAGCCCACCCCGCCCCACCTCACCATACTAATGAACTGGTTTGCGTATATCAATAATACTACAAGCCCCCGATCGAATGATCTTGTTTTTAAATCATCTATTCGGTTTTTCATCTTTCCATCGTGTTTTACCTTCTCTAACCCATGGCTACTCGGATAAAACTACGGGTATTGTTCTTCAAAAAGAGGTTCATCTGTCTATGATGTTCGCTGCACGCCAGACCCATGATCCTTTCCTCATCATCTTGGTCGAGCACCGACCAGGCTCACTTGGATAGAAAAGCTTCGAGAGCCTCCAGATGCCGCTCGTCGTTGGTGGGAAGCGCCTTGTGGTTGCCCTTCATGTCATGGAGATGGACGACGACGCCCCGCTGCGTCAGCTTGTCTTCAATGACGTCGGCGTTCTCCTGGGGCACCAATTCATCGTCCAGGGCCCTGAATATCTGCACCTCTTTCCCACGTACACCACGTTTGCCGCCGGCATCATACTCATCAATCATCGGGGCGATATTGAAGCCGTACAGTCGCGGCTCGTCCGCGTAGGTCGGAAAGGCAAAGCTGCAAGCACGTTTGAGATCAATGAATATTGTGATCCATGCCATCCACGATGTAGACACGACGTTCATGACAGTTTCCGTCGCGTCGACAAAGGGAACAATTCCAACAGCCTTGGTCACCTCAGGATACGGCAGCAGGTTCACCCATCCAAATGTGCCGATCGATCTTCCCACAACGGTAATCTTGGCATTCCGGTACTGTTTACAAATCCAATCGTAGCAGGCTTGGTCGTTGGCGCTGGCCACCTTTTCGAGCGATCCGTCCTCATTGGGAACGTGGGAGCTGAAGTCGTATCCCACAAAGTCACGACCGATGACAACTCGCTTGCGATTCTTCATCTGCCACGGCTCGGTCTTGTCGGATCGTCGATTCCCAGCCAGCGTCTCCAGCAGCTGGTTCATGTACCGCGTTGGACGGATGTTGCCGTGGCAGAAGAGCACGACGTGAGCTACCTGGGCGGCCTCCTGGGCCGTCGGGTACACGTGCAGTCCGACCTCGCTGCCGATCTTGGACACGATTGTTTCATGCTTCACGTCGGCGGACTGGGGCTCGTAGTCGTCGTCTCGGTTCTTGACCTTGCTGTCGAGGCGGCCGTAATTGATCTTTCCGCTGTTTCCGGGGAATAGGCCTCCGTTGATCAGATTGACGACTAGCCGCTTCCACCAGGGCTGCGGTGGTTTCATGGGCATTTTGACTTTGGTTGTTTTCGTCCGGGGCTTTGCTGGCTTCCTCTTTTTCCATTTGAGGATCAGAAGTATGGCTAGGAAGAGCGAGATTAAGAGGTTGCGCATGGTTTTTTCTTTCCAAGGCCGATGAGCTGAAATATTCAGAAGCAGAGAAATAGCAGGAAAGCATAAGCTGGAGAAACGAGTGTCACGCCATGACGGGCGACTCAGGCGGGTCTTTTATATGTTGTCGCCCGCCGCTGTTTCGCACAAAGAGACGAGGTGTTCATAAAAAAGCCAACGGTCCATGTTTCAAGAACAAAGCGTTGGACCAAGTCATCGAAGAGTGAGCCCGAGACAAGGGAAGACGGTGCCGATGCAGGTTGAGAAGGGGACTTGATAAATGTTGTGTCGTGTACAGAGACAGCTTCGAAGCGCCAGGTGATCAGGTCGGAAGGCCTTGAAACTGACTGAACACGGTTGAAAGATACAGCGCATACGTTTCTATAGTGAGCAAAGGCCATCGAACAGGCAAGGCACTGTTCTGTAGGCACAGGCGCAATGCAAGCGCTTGAAGAGTAGAATGAACCATGACATCGCGTGCGTACTTGTACGCCGAGATGAAGAAGCTAAGGTATTACGTACTACTCCGTACTAGGTATAGTAGCAGCTGCCTGTGATGCTGACTATGTTGGTCATGTGATGCCCCCCATTGAACAGTGTCCCTATGCCGTGCGACATTTTCAATTCTCTCCCTCATATCCGGTGCTGGTACGTATTGCTCAGAGCCATGCAGTCGTCCGATTCGTACGTACGTGAGGGACAGTGACCCAAGGGCTTCCCCGTAACACCGGGGATACAGAAATAGATTTGGCTAAGGCAAACGTGGGCCCTGTCCGGACCAACAGGGCTACCACTACCCGCTAGGCTCACACGTGGCCCTCTTGCTATTCCTTTTTAGTTAGAGTGCCAAAACCTTTGCTGCTCCAACAAGGCACTCACGCACTCTAATATGTGCTTGAATCCTTGCAAAATCGAGCCGAATCCTTTCAGTTTCATGTTAAGCTACATTGAAACGAATGCTCTTCCTTCCTTGTTGGTGCTGTCTAGTTTCAAGCTGGGTTAGCCACGTCCAGCCGTGTGAACAATGAAGTCTCTCCGTACCGTCCTGTATTACGGAATTCCCGTTTTGGTGTGCTGAAGACATGGGGGATGCTAAGGTTTGCTTACCATACGGAGAAGGTAATACTCCGCCCCTTGTCACGCAAAAAAGTGCGACACCGCACCACCTAATAACCCCCATGCCTTTCACCTATGGTAGCCATGACAGCCAATGGCCACTTGCTCTGCCAGAATAGTGTTGACAACCTCTATAGAGACCGCAGCTATGGTAGTACAGCTATGAAAAGTTTTTATAGCTGCCATCTTCTAATATAGATCGATCCCGTAGGAAGGCAAGGCGACTAAGTCGGCGCTAGCTACATGTAGCTTCGATTGGCGCAGAGATCAAACGTTATACAGGCTACAGGCTACACGCTCCAAGGCATTAGGCATGCAATACGTGCAAAGTAGCCCCGTGCATATTCACAGGCTTGTTAGAACTCTCCATCACATAGAATTGGCTGAATCCATCGTGCAGTCCAGCCCTTGTTCGTGACCCCGGTACATGTAGGCTCACGGCACTTAGAGATTTTCTAGTCCCAACCACTTGGAAGGATCGCCGTCTGGTGCTTGTTTCAAAATTACATGTAAAGTTTCGGCATGTCCACAACAACCAACCAGTCACTGGCCCCCATCACTTTGTGTCTGTAGCCTAGATTTCAAGATACATGTTGGTGTCTTACGAGTAGGATGTCAGGGCTGTTCTAAGTGAAGTGATAGAGGTGAACAAGAGGCTCAAAGGGTGCAGATTCGTATATGTAATCTTTGAGGCCCCTCTTCTACGTCAAGTAGTAGGGACCTCGCGGCTCTTATACCATCTAGTGGCTCTAAAGCAGATCGATATCGCTACCTGATCCCTGGTGGTCTCCGTCTTCACTGTGGTCATAGGGCCTGCCTGTCCCCTGACATAGGATCAGTGTTTGAGCACACTTCCTCCAGGAAGAGCCATGTCCGAGATCATGTCCAACACAATGACATACCCACAACGCTTGCTTCGCTGCACGTCGTTTTAGCTCGGCTTGGATCAAAGGAATATTGGTTATATTGTTCTTGTAAGCCCAACCTAAGTCGAGCGGCTGCCTAATCTCAATTCCTACCGAAGACATCATATAGTGAAGTCTTTGCTTTCTAAACTGCTATATATGCTGTTCCATGTACATCACGGAAACGGAAAGCTTATACTACCAGGGCAACTCCATTAGGACTTTGTAATCTTGGTCTCAGGTTCAACATGCTATTGTGTTCCCCGTTCTTCATCGGTTCCCTGCTCGCCGGCTTTGCGCTCCAATCGGCCGCTGCGGTGCCAGAAAACAGAATTTTCCCCCGAAGTAGGATCGAAAAGCGGTCCAACGGTTATGTCCGGCAGAAGAATGCCAGCCCCGACCTGGTTCAGCTATCTCAGCCTAAGTACGCGACCTTGAACTACTCCCATTCAATTGATCGAGAACTTTACTGACACGGGCTTATCCATTTCAGGGACCTTTCAATATGTGACTTGAAAGACTACATATACGAAGAAAATGCTGGGAAGGGCAGTCGAATCTATCATTTCGAGCGAGGTGTGGCCTACAAGGCTACAGAATCTCTTCAAAAGGTAAGAGGGCATCTATTTGAGATTTGAGTCCTGCGCTGCCGATATCATACTGAACACCACTCTCAACGTGTACAGGAATTTCTCAATGTTGCAAAGGAGGTCCTTCAGACGGACATGGTCAAGTCCGACAAGATACGTCCAGACCAGGACACCAGCGACCGCGGCCACAGTACCTGCACGGCTTCAAAAGCAGTGGGACAAAGGCATGGGGCGGCGAAAAAGGCCGAGCTCAAAATCGTACAAACAAAGGGCGGGCTCGATGAGATCAGTCGTGGACTCGCTCTGATTATCAAGGATTTGGAAAAAGAACCGACGTATCAGGGGAAGAGTGTCGTGACCATGTCATGGTCCGATTCCTTGACCGACGCTTACAGCAGAAACGATATGCTCAACGTCGAGGACAGGCTGTACAAGCTTACCAAGATGGGCGTCCCCGTCTTCATAGCCGCCGGCAACGCAGGAGGATGTATATCCGAGTTTCCGGCCGATTCCGCCGAAGACCTGTCGCTGATCACGGTCGGAGCTGTGGATCTCGACGGCAACCTGGCCAGCTTTTCCCAGGGGGGCAATGATGTTGTTGCCAAAGCCAACGGCGTGGATGTCACATGTATCGACCACGACGGCGATGATGTACGTACAAGTGGCACGTCAACATGTAAGTCGATTCGTACTCGATCTTCAATAACACTTGGTCAACGGTGCTGACGTCGTATGCCATACTAGCAACGGCTCTTGTTGCGGCCGACATCGCCGTGAAGCTAGTGTCCCCCAATTCGCCGTTTAATAACAAAGATCTACCAAATCTAGTGGGTGAAATAAGGAAATACCTGCGCTCAGGCAAAGGGGCCATTGCTCGGCAGCCGGGGACTACTTCTCTTTGGAACGGTGTAGATAGCTGCACTCACGCGAGCACCCCTTGATTAAAATTTCCAAATTTTGACGTGTCTCTTTACCTGGGACGTAGAGAAACGTCCTACCGTTAGCGGCATGAGATTATTTAAAGGGAAATAGTTGAAAGAAATCATAAACTGCTTTTTCGTGGAACTTGCCAACCAGGCTGAGGCATGGCAAGGAGCGGACATCGACTCGCATGCGACTTTGTACAAGAATTTGGAATCTTCCGGAATTGCCAAGGGTATACATGAAAGTTGACACGCTAAACGATCTCTCTGCGTCAAAATGACACATTAAAATTTGAACTTGAAGGCATCAACACGCTCCTATTCAAGCTCCCATTACCATCGTCGCGGAGATGCATCACCATCGGCAGGAGCCCATGTGGGTGTCATGACAGCTGTATTGCGACTGGGTCATCCTTGTCGACACATGCCCTGCTGCTGCTGCAGCTTCTGAATCTACCAGAACATCAGCCCGGATGCCATAAGCAGTGCAGCGACGCCAGCCAACGCGGCTTTCCCTTTCGGTGCGCCGTTGGACGAGGGAGTCGGCGTTGCTGCACGATTGGCCCGGTCAGGGTCTTCGGGATCATAGTCGCCATAGCGGTAGGGCTGGGAGGTGGCTATGGCGGTGCTGAGCACGCTGAGCAGAAGGAGTGCGGTGAGGCGAGCCATGATGGACCGGTGGTGGCAACGGCTACGGTATCAAACAGAGGGATTGGCAAGAGATGATACTGTATCGTTGGTGAGGCGGACATGATTTCGAAGGGGACGAAACATGCCATTATATAGGTAAAAGACTTCTTGGTCATAGGACGGCGTGAATGGTAGGGCAGATGCGGCTCTGCTGCCATGTAGAAATTGCGATGACAGGGGAAACGTGCACTAGACCGGGTGCCCCCGGCGCTTGACGAGGAAAATGGAGAATTTGGAGGGGATTTTCTCTCGAGCCTCCCGTTGGTGACCGAGCATTTGGTCGATGAATCTGTAGTGAAGGGATGGTATAGATGGTTACGGAATTTCTCTGTTGCCGGTTGAGTCTCTGTGTAAGTCGTCAGATGCATGTTTGGCACTGCTTATGTGTGAGACTAATAGCCCCTAAGAGGAAATCCTTGCGCCTGCGTGGGCAAGAATCGTCTGGTAGACTGGTACACAAATGGAATGTGAGTCACGGCAGCGTCACTGCAGAGTGGAACCTTGTTTCTGTTCTAGGACGAGATAATGTAGTATCCCATGTCGGAGTGAGTGAGTGAGCGAGCAAGTCCGGAGGTGAGAGACAGATAGGGCAAGCCGGGGTGAAAAAGAGCCGCACAACGGTGCCGTTTAAAGTGGGAGCCGCGCAGTAGATGAGGCTCAAACGGGCCGACCGAGCACTGATCAGTGATAGACTGATAGTAGTATGCGGCTCCCAGGAACGGGCGGGGCTGCTTCCAACGCCAGAGAGTAATACCCGAGTGCTTGTTTGTGCGTGTGGCTGGTGGCATAAAGTAGCTCCAGTACGGGTACCCCATGCCGACAGTACCGACAGCTTGACGCCCAGGCACGCATTTACGCCACACTACATGCTTTTTGTTGCACCCGCAGCCTCAACAGCTGGCCGGCTGGCTCGTGCATCCTCGGCCAATCGACCCGAAAAACACTGCAAAACAATAAGCCAATCAATGCTCTCGATTCATTGACCAGGTCGCGATACCATCATTTCTCCGTACTCGTTTCCATCAGCTTCAGCTTGACCATCACCGCCACGAGTCGATCGAGGTTATTCGTGCATTTGTCCATCCGTTCATCGCATCGCCCTCATCTGCGGCTCCACGCCAACCAAGCTCCACCGAGGAAAAACCTGACCCTCGGCCGAACCATCTCTGCTTCCCTCCATTGTCGCGTCGTCTCATCCTAGCCCCCCTGTCATGCTACGACCTGCGACGACAGATACGACAACGGAATTCATCGCATTGCAGCTTCCAAGACCATGAGCAAGACCATTGCCACAGCCTAAGTGCGACGCGTCATCCCCAACTTAACCTGCCACCTCGTGAGCGACATTTGCGCCCATGGAGCGCGGCCCCAGCAACGCGACAGCCAGGCCCAACGGACACGTACCCTCGAACCAGCTGCGTGTCAACCACGAGGTCAGAAGGCCCTTGTTTACGGCTGCTTCGCGCGCGCCGCACGACGGTCAGTCGGAGCACCAGCAAACGCGACCGACGACGGCTGTACGAGGACTTCCCGAGAGAGGTGGGCCCTCTGGCTTTTTGAGAAGAGCCAATTCAGACACGCATGGGAGAAGCAGCTCTGGAAACAAGACGGGCAGCAACAATAGCCACAGACACAGCAGCAGCAGTAACGCCGCCGTCTTATCCCCTGGCGGCACGCGCATCCCCCGGCCAAGCAGTGCGCTCCCCTTACAACGAGGCCCCATCAGCTTGACGGAGGCCTTTCGCATCGCCCAAGAGGAGGAGGTGTTTGCGGAGCGTGAGAGGCTGATGGGCGGGTCGCCAAGCCCAGCGCCGCGACCATGGCGAGCCAACAACCCCAACCCAGCTCGCGATGAGGTCAAGACGAGGAGCAGTCAGCCGCTTGGTGTGAGGGAGATTAATCAACAGACACCCAATCCGAGTGACGGGGTCAATCGGGGAGCTCAGGGGGCGGCAGGCAAGGTTGGCGACGAAGATGCGCTCCAAGATCGGATCCAAGAGTGGAGGTCCAAGGCTCGTCCTACGTCAGACTGGCCGCGCGAGGATGCGCACAATGAGTATGTCGGTGCTGCCACTCTCCCGGATCTGGTTCCAGGCATAGAGGACGTGCCGCTCCCTTCTGTAGAAGAGGGGAAAGGAGGCGCCAGAGAGTCACCACGACGCAAACTCATGAGTAACAGGTCTCCGGAGAAGAGCTTCGCATGGGAAGTGGATGAGGATTTTACCGCGGGCGATTTGCAAGTCTCGGACAGTCCCAGGATCAAGGTCGACAACAAACCGTTTGCGAACCGTCCTTCCTTACTCAAGGAACTGCGCATCGCGTCTCCAGCGCGACAGCCTCGCAGCAACAACAAGCTCGAGGAGATTCGTGAGCGAGAGCGGCAGAACCAGCCCGACGTCGGTGCCGCCTCTCCGCTCCGACAGCCGTCTTCGCGAACCGACGCAGATTCGCAAGGGGCTCGTAAAGTTGAACCAAAGCAATCACCGACGCATTCGAGCACTAGACCCAGGCCTAAAAACACCAAACTCGACGAGATACGCCAACGAGAATGGGCGGGCCTTTCACGGCGGGAGTTTGCCGCAGCCCGTCTGGAGGAAATCAAGGAGCAAAACGCCATGACGCGCTCGCTTTCACGTTCACTCTCGCCCGAAACAAGCCGACCCGGCGCAAAGCCCGAGGCAGCGACCAAGATCCCCGTCCGTCCCAAGTCCTATCCGGCCGACGGCGAACGCATCGCAGACACGCCGGTGACGGTGTTCAAAAACTACCGCTCCAAGCAACGGGATGCGGTCGAGACGGAAGGAAGCCTATGGAAGACGTACAAGGCCGACGAGCGGGAGCTGCTCCGACGGCTGGCAAGAGCTGCCAGTGCCAGTCCAGCGCCAGACGGAAAAGCTGCCAAGCAGCCACCAGCAGCGAACAACAACGCCAGCACCACCAATGAAAGCCGTCCTCGAGAACCTAAGCGGTCCCTCGCAGCCCGGGCTTTGGGTAGAATACGAAGACCGGCGCTGCAGCCGTCCAACAGACAGGGCGAACAGACCAAGCCAACAGTTGGCTTCGCCGACCTGAACCGCGTCAGCTCCACCGAGTCAGCCAGGAGCAAGCTGTCGAGCATGCAATCAGAGCCAGACCCCACAGACCGCATCGAAGCTGAGATGAAGCTCTTCGCGCCGCAGGACAACCAGTCGGAACGAGGCAGCGTGCGCGCCCCTTCGCCACAAGATAACAACGACGACGACGACGCCGCCGACGCAACGCCCAAACCGCAGAAACGCGACCTTCTCACCATGGCTACCCCCCGCGTCACAGGCGCCTACGTAGACACGCCCAAGACAGACCGACGAAGCAGAGACCAAGACACGGCGTCAGACCCCGGCGCCGCAACAGACAAGGACAGCAGCACCGCCGTTCGTCGACGATCCAAGTCCCTCCCTCGACGCAGACCAGCGCTCAAAAACTCAGCCAAACTGCCCACCGTCAAAGACGACCTCATCGCGCTGCAGCGCCAACACAACATCGACGACTCCACCATGGACGACCTGGAGGATATCCTCACCGGCAAGAAAACCGCTTCCCCCCAGCTACGACAGCTCCTCAAAGACCTGCCCCCTCGCAAACGCGAATCCCCCGACCCAGTCATTAAAACCGAGGAGCCAAGCGACCTCGTCGCCCTGAACAGGATGAACAAGACGCTTCGCACAGCGGCCCTCGGCTTCCGCGACGCCAAGCAAGGCATCGACCGTCTGCAGAACCGCGTGTCTTCCTCCTCACAGCCTGAACCCTGCGTCCCGAGCCACTTCCACCTCCCCATCCCACGCCTGTTCCATCGCAAGCCAACTTTCCGCCTCACCCTCTTCGGCATCCTCCTGACCCTGCTCGCACTCTGGTATACCCTCGAATCCGCCACCTGCGCGCTCTACTGTCGTCCGACAACCTGTTCCCAAACACCCTGCGTGTACAACCTCGACGACCCTACCTTTGGCCACGCCGTGCCCGTCACGCTCGATCGCTGGACCACCGGCGGTCGAGGCCGTCAAGTCTTCGCGCATCTCCTCGACGAAACGCAGGATTGGCTCGCGGACATGCACGATTCCTGGCGTGGACGCACACTCACAACCATCGATCCGACTAGCTTGACGCTATCCCAGCGGAGGGTCTGGCGTAGACGGCTGGCCAAGAGGGGTTTACTCAGGAAGTTGGCCGTCCTGCCCGAGGGGGAGAAGTGGGATCGATGGAGGGAGCAGAGACACTGGCGGGAGATGGGGTACGAGGCTGACGAGGCGTTGTAGAGTATCTATCCTGTATGCAAATAACGGACATGTTGTACAAATTAAGCCTACATTACTCTTCTATCCCCTCCCACTCATCATGGTCCTCCACTTCTCGTCGCACCCTCTCATCCGCCAGACTCTCCTCCGCCCTCGTCCTCACAGCCTTAACAGGACTCGCTCTCAACGCATCCACCGCCTCCACCATAGCGCTCTTCAGCATCTCATCCTCCAACGCACGCTGTTTCTCCATCTCATCGACCCAGATATCCAGGACATGCAACCTCAGTCCCAACGGCACGGCATTCTCCTCCTCCACATCTAGCGCATGCGTCCTCAGCACATCCAGCGCCTCGTCCTCCTCCATCGCCCATTTCACCTGCGCCGCAAACACCCGTCTCACCAAGAGGAGAAACTTATCCATGCGCAGCGCGTCAATGTCCCTCGTCCAATGGGACGCCATGACGCTCCAAAACGCCCGTGTCCAGAGGATGCGCACCCCTCGCGGAACGGTGAAGAGCAGGTCGGCCAGAGCGGTGGCGAGTGCGTTTTGCGGCCCTGCCCGGTCTGTCATCCAGAGCGCGTAGAACAGGCCGGTCCATAGTTGTAGTGCTTCTGAGGGGGTAAGGCCGGTGCGGGCGGAGAGGAAGGCTTGTAGCGAGGAGAGTGAGCGGGTGCGCGTTCGTGGATCTGCGGAGGAGAAGTTAGTGGGGGAGCAGTTGGCCAAGGGGGGAGGGAGGACGGACCGCTCGAGGCGAGGTTTTTGATGAATGGCATTTGCGGACTGGCTGCCATGATGGGTGTTTGCGGTTTGTTGCGTTGGTGATGGGAATGGAAGAGGTGGGAGGAAAAAAATCGAGGTGAGGTTTCGGTGAAGACGGCGGCCCCACATCGGTCAGAGACCGGTCTGTTGCAAGGTATTGGGTTAGGTATCATTGCGGACAATGGATGGCCGCGCTGTTCAGGAGCAAGAAATGAATGATGCTGGTGGAAAACGAAGCAGGCAATAGACAGTACATGCTTACCCAGTCTGTGGTTCGCACATAAACACATAATTCACATCGCCTCACCACTGCTCGTACATCAAATAATTGCGCAATGGTAGGGCTGTCCATCAAGCTACCACTAATAAGTACCTTACGGTGCTTACCTATGTAAGCAGGCCCACCACTCCGCCATCGTCATCGACAGCCCACCATCCATCCATGCACACCTCACCACAGCTTCATCCTCACAACCTCACAACCTCGCAACCTCATCCTCCCTCAAGACCAGCATGTCCACCAAGCGGATCCAAAAAGTAACCCATTCCTCCCCCCGTCTATATTATCCTCGCTAACCCAAGCCTCCCAGGAATTCAGCGACCTCTCGCAAACCCCGCTACCACACTGCACCATCTCCCTGCCCACCGACGCCCTACACCTATGGCACGTCGTGCTCACTCCTCCGCCCGAATCGCCCTATCACCCCGGTCGATTCGGCGTCAACATGACCCTGCCGCCCGAGTACCCCTTCAAGCCGCCGTCTGTGCGCTTCGTCACGCCCATCTACCATCCCAACATCACCAATGACGCCCTGGGCAACGTCTGTCTCGCCATTCTCAAGCCCGACGTGTGGAAGCCCTCGACCAAGATTGCTGCTGTGCTCGCCGCCTTGGTGCAGCTGCTGATCGAGCCGCAGCCCGATGATCCGCTCGAGGATGGCATTGCCAACGAGTATAGGTCCGATAGGGCCGCTTGGGAGGTTACCGTCAGGTCTCATGTGTCGAGGCATGCTCTCAACCCTGTGCCTGAGTTTGCCAAGCCTTGAGCGTTGGACTTGAAATACACATTATCCTAGCTTCGTAGCACGTTACAAAAATATGCGGGCATAGGGAGGCTCATCATGACTGTATTTATATTTATACCCATTTCCAGATGCAAATGAACAAAGGCATTATGTTCCCTCGTCGTGAGCGACGCCTCGCTGCATACTGATAAGAAGTCATCCTGCTCAACAACAAGTCCCTTCCGGCTTCTCAACTTTACATCCATGCAAAGCGACTCCCATCAAATGTCAAGGCACTGCTATCTGATCCTGCCATGTCGCGCTTGATATCCGCCATGTCCCTCAGCTGTAAAAAGCTTGCCGGCATACCGCCCGGCATCCCGTCTATACAAAGAACTTTTGATACACGTCCCTCATCCGTCTATGCACAGTCCCGTCCTTGCCTTTCCATAACACCAGCAATCAAGTGCTTAAATACACGAGCGCGCAACAAACATGCTCGATGCTCTCGAGTGACAGTCGCTGCAACCGACTGATTCATATACCGGCTCAACCTTGAAAGAAAATCCTCGCCATCCTGTTTTAACAGCCGTGGCAAACATGAGTAAAAGAAAGCAGCTCGTCCCGCCGTGGGGTGAAAAGAAAAGAAAATGATGGTAGAAAGTCCCTTCAACAGGTCGAGGTGACAGGGTTCACAACAGTAGAGAAGACATCCGTTGCGCCAATATGTACCGGCGGCGCCAGGTCGTGTGCGTGAGCACAAAGAGAAAGTATAGAAAGACTTGAACATCAACAACAAAAGACGACCGCTGTCGAGGCGGTAATGGGCCGCAGGGGATTGACCACACGCGTGGGGAGGCCTGCTCAAAGCTCGGCATGCCCTGCGCTCATAAAGTCTCTCCGTTTTCTTCCAAACGGAATCCCCTTTCTCGACGTCGCCTCTGTTTCCGTCTCCGTCACGTTGCCGCTTACGGCGTTGCGTCCACCTGGCCCATGCTGCTCCCGTTCCTTCTTCGCCTTGTCGCGTCGCTCTTGTCGGCGATCATCGATGGCGCCTTGGCTCAGATGCCCAAACCCGTTGCGGCGCTTGAAGCACGTTTCGATGAGCAGGTTGGCGTCCAGCATCCGCCTGGGGATAGCCTGCACCACGCCAAACATTTCCATCGGGTCCTTGACCGCCTTGATCTCCGCTTCGCTGGCCTTGAAGATGGCCAACGCGATGCGGAACAGCGTTTTGGACCCTTCAAAGAAGAAAATGTCCCACACACGCAGCGTCGTCTCGATCGGCAGCGTGCCAATGTAGCAGCTCATGAACCAAGCCGTGAGACACAGCGTGATCGGCGGCAACCGCTCCGTCGACAGACCCGGCTGCTGCTCCTTGCGCCTCAGCAAGGGCTTCGACCTACGGAGAGACTTGCTGGTGCCCGGTCGTGACGCTGGCGGGCCTTCGAGCTCTCCTCCGATCTTGTCCCAGATGGCCGGCATGGTGTCTCGCACTTCCGTCATCAACACACCCAGATCCACTTTGGAGCCCTCCAGGCTCATCTCGTGAGTTCCCGGGAGGTAGATGATGGTGATGACGTTGAGGAGCCAGAAACATTGCTCCTCGGACTCGACAAACAAGAGCAAAAGCCCAGCCAAAAAGTTGAGACTTTGACAGTAGCCAATGCGTGGGTTGTACACGGAAAAGGCCAGAAGTACGCGCCGAAGAGAGGTGATGATGGGTGGCTCACCCTCTGATCTCGACGAGCCCCCGCTGCTCTGGTCCGATGTCGATCCTGACACTGTTGACTGACTTCCTCTCTCGCTACTGGATGCCATCGTGGAGCTCGTCGAAGTTTTGAAAAGAATGTTGTCGGGAAATGTCCTATGCAAATCTCGTTCGATAGCCTCGACATCAACGTCTTTCGCCGGCTGTTGTAATAGTCTGTCGTAGAGCCCGGAGTGCTTCGCGAGAATCGCCGGACCGCCCGCGTAATAGAACCAGGCAGCGCCGCGCCATTCCGGCGGTATACCTTTGCGAACAAATCGTTTCGTCTTGGCGTTCGGAGGCGGGAAACGGATCGGCCTGTCCGTCATCAGACCGCAGTCTCTGAGGTACGCCACCCACTTCTTGCGGCGCCTGGCAAGGTACTGTGAATAGTCTTTGTTCCACGCGTCGTATTGCTCTCGCGTAACGGACTGATTAGCCTTTTTGAACCCATACCGGTCTCGGTACCCAGGTTCTTCGGGCTGCGCGTTCGTGCCGTGAGCAGGCGCCGGCGGGGGGGAAGGTGAAGGTGAAGGAGATGGTGATAGAGATGACGGCGGCACTTCGATAGCGTCGGATTTTGTTTCGGATTTAGCAATCAGGCTAGACGTCACAGATGGGTGCGATGCAAGAGATTTCGCCGAATCTCTCTTTGCCGCATCGTAGTCCGCTTTCTCACTGGTCGGCTTCCCAGAAAAGAAAGCAAGGCTCGTGACCATCAATTTGGACTGCCGAATCTCGGCGTCCAAGGGAGACTTGGGTGTCGATACAGAAGCTGCTGCTTGATTCGACGTCGTGGGTGAAGTAGTTTCAGCAGTAGCAGAAACGGCTGACACGCCAGTGTCATTCCTAGGGTTGTGGGCACCGTTGGCCTGGTGTTTGATATAACGATTCGAGGCGTAATCCAGGCTAAACGGGCCGTCGTGTTCGTCGTCGTCCTCATCCTCATCGTCGGCGAAGCCTTTTTCGTACATGCCCATAACATCTTCCAAGCTAGGCTCGTCGGCATTGGTGCAGAGAGAGGTGACGGAGCTATCCTTGGTGAGGACGCTGCTGCGTTCGGTTGTGGCTGTTCCCGGCGTGGTCGATGCAGTAAGGTGCGATCTGAGACTTGCCCGTAACCCGTCGCTGCTGACCCAGGGTGGGGGGACGCCCGCGGCCGGACTGCCCAGGGGGGACGGGATGGCATGTTCATTGCGGCCGCCACCCAGGGCATGAGTGCGCGGTGAATACGTTAGAGGAGGCCCCGTAGCGTTTCGGGCACGCGTGCCCCGCAGCTCGCCCCAGTCGCTCGTGATCGAATGTGTAAGGGGAGATGTAAAGGTCGATGATGATTTACAAGAGGAGCCCGAAGCGTGCCGTGGGTGCTGCCACTGAGGTGTCTGCGGAATAGGAACGTGTGATTCTGGCGGGATGTCGGAGCGGTTCATATGAAGAGAGGTCGTTGCGGGAGTGGTGGCAGTCAGATCGGGCGCTGCAGCATGGCGTATGCTGTGCTTGCGTGGGCGAGAGAAGTTCTCAACGACTGAGAATGTGTCTTGAGCCGGCGACGAACCGGCCCGAGGATCGTGACGGGAGTCGAATGGCCCTGTCGGAACCTTGTGCGGGCTCTGAGGGAGGTACGATGTGGATGTAGGCGACGCAACAGGCATGTTGGCAGGTTTGGGAGTTGGCGCACCTGACCGAGCACTGCCAGCCGCTGCTTGGGGGAGAGTAGGACTGTGGCTCAGCAAATGCGGTCCGTGAGCCAACGAGTCCCATCGAGGAGAGATGGGCAGGGTTGATGCTTGGTGTGCGTGGCACACTGGGGACGGCTCGGGAGGTTCTGCCAGACCGATGTCAAGCGGCTTCAGCTTAGAGGCGTACAGTGAAATTTTGCGATTGCCGGCAGCTCGAGGGCTCAAAGGTGCCGCCCCTTCCTCGGATTGAGAAGTGCCCATTGCAGCCATGAGCTGACAGGGCAGCCCAGCGTAAATATCGATCTGCTGGGCTCGATATCCGAGGCATCAAATTCGAGGCGATGAAGATGCAGTTCCAATGGGATGAGGTATCGATATCGAGAGTCGTTGCGCGCCGTACGATGCAGCTTGAGGGTTGCGGGAAGGTCAATGCTGAACCTTCACATGCATGAGGCCGAGAACGAGGATGCTCGAGCAATGAAGGATCAAAGTCGAGGACTTGACAGTGCGTTGAGGTGGCACAAGAGGATGCTGTGAATCCGGCAGGCGGTCAGAGAAGGATGTGAATCCAGGATGACATCGAATGCGTGGTGGATGTGGAAGGAGCCTGAGGCCAGCGATACGGCCACGATTAGCGACCCGGACAGGAGGCAGGCTCGAATTAGTAAGGGTCCAGTCGTCCAGTCGTCGGCAGCGCCTCGCTATGAATTGGAAGACGTCGAGATAGAGGATCGATCAGGTTTCGAGTCCAGGTTGTGAAGCGAATTATCCTTGCAGCTGCACAGCTGTTTCGTCTCCGGAGACGATGAAGGGTGTAATGTGTGATGCAAGATGGCGGTAGAAATGCGAGGCAGTCACCACAGGTGAAGGAAGGCGAATCAAGGACGGCTGCGACGCTGGTGACTACCTAACAAGCGCAGAAAGCATCCGAGGCCCGAGCCTGGGTGACAACCAAAGGCCTGTGGTTGTTTTTCGCAAGTCGACTCAGGTGTTGCTCACTCCGAATTCCAGTCGGACGCCGGGTGCTGGAGAAAAGGGAAAAAAACAAATGATGTCGTCGACAAGGGGGGAGGGAAGAAATTGGAGGGCGACCAATGTCCTGCGAGGAAAAGAGCGGGCTGCATGCCCGACCCGGTATGGTTCCCAAGCCCAGGAACAGCCCCGAATCTGTTGTCTCTAATCTTTATGTATTGACGACCAACAAAGGAAGGGTCATGAAAAGGAATCTGTCAAAAATGAGGCCCTCCTGATGCAATTCGGGGCTGGTGGAGGGGCGGGAATGCAAGACGTCTGGTCTTGGAGAGGAAAAGGATGCCGGCAAAAGCCTCCCAGTTTCTACTTTTCGCTGGGGGTTGATGATGCATGGAATTACATACATAGTAGTTCAGTAGCCTCACGTCTCGTGTTTTTGGTGCCTGACTTGCAAGCTGCCGACTGGGGGAATCCCTGCTGACTTGGAGGTAGCGGATACTACTCACAGCGCGGGTTCATTCTCTACATTGCGAGTAGCGAGTACAAAAGAGGTTCGCGCGCTAGAGCCGCGGCCGCCTCCCGATCGCGCCGTGTGCAGCAAAAAGCGTGGCACGGCAAGCATGGCATCATGGCTCGAGATGCAGTTTCCTGTTGGGCGTCCTCGATCCGGCTATATTTACCAATGAGGTCAATGTACCCGAGCCGTGGCAATCGCGGCGATTGCGATCTTCGCGCTCTTACTCATGGCTCCTACCTGGGCAAGCACGGCAAGTTGTGAGGGAGCCAGCTCAGTCACGACAAATACTTGCAGTACTATCTCTTCGTCGCTACCTTGCTAAGCTGAGGCGAGCCCGACTACTGCAATAAAAGGGGGCAGCCGTCCTTTCAACGGCGGCCATGACACAGCGGCTGACGCTAGCGCACGACGCTGTACCTAAGCCCGGTACATGTGGCTGACAGCGCGTTCAGCTTGCGGGCTGAGGTACCGGGAGAGCTGGCAGTGAGCGGCTGTGTGTGGAATCCGCACTGCGGCGTCAACAAAAGAAGAAAACAATTGGTAGCACAGCATACGGACAGCGAATCCAAGCTCAGCGATGAGAAGGGCGGCCTCCCTTGGCATATACGAACTATGCATCATATCCATGGTCTTTGAAAGACGGACAATCTGTTAGCGAAGCGCGTGTTTAATCCCTTTAGAATGACGAGTCACGAACGAATGACGGAGACGTCGTTTCATCTTGACTTGAACGTTAACGTCGGCTTCCCGGCGAACCGGGCAGCCCAAAACACAAAAGTCTGGGAGTTTTCTTCTTTTTGTAAGATTAAGTGCAGGCCGGGGTACAGTTACTGCTCACAGGTGATGTAATTGTGCATATACCGAACAGTAATATGTATGTACATGGCCCAAGATGCTCCGGAATTACATGCATCAGCCATGACGTCCTGTCCCGGTGGTATTATCACATGTAGTTTCGGCATAGCAAGTCGTGCATTGAAAGTTTTTCTCTTCAGAGTTTTCCTGCTGCGGATACATACAAGGATAGCCCTATATACCTTAAATGTACAAATATCAGCATGACCAACACCTGCGCCAGGGGGAGGATCCTGGCTGTCAAGCCCTTGTCGTTACCCGCCCTGTCCAATTTCCTGGAACCGAAAGAATTGGGCCCAATCCGCTCGTTCCTGTGCGTTTAGAGCATGCATTTTGGCTGCGGCTCTCCTCTTGCTTATTGTACGTCGACAATTACTAATGGTGTGAAATTCGTACATAGGTAGGTATGCGCACATCCGAGGTCGCATCGTACCCTGTATAAACAACTAGGGGGTCATTACTGCCCAGGCACAATTTCTAGATTGTTTCTGGAAGATCCACGGAGTAATACTTGTAATCAAGCCGTCCTTGCGAGAAGCCGAGGAAAGGGCGCGGTATGTACTCCATGTGACTGTTGACAACGCTGGACTTTATGTAATTACATGCGAGCCTAGCCCGGAAGGCATCCTTTTGCGTATGTGCGTGTCTAGCAGTAATGACGCCAGCTGTTTGTTAAGCTTGAACAATCGTCTCGCAGATCCGGCACCCTGCCGCTGCCTTCTGCAAGGTGACTCGCATTGGCGTGAGGATCCTCGAAATAATTACTCATATAGCCATAGCGGGCTCTCACTGTATCGCATTACCTTGCTGTACGTATGTAATTGCTTGCACGCACTCCTTACCTGATATAGTCATGCCTACAATATGTAATTATAGTATGCACGAACTATGCCACGTACATGAATGCATTGGGCATGAGAAGCCTAAAACACTCATTACGTTAAGAACACTAAGCAATTCACAATTCCTGATATCATCAAGCACCGGCTTCCACCTACGTCTTTTCCCTACTCCTCGACTAACTTCAATGAGCGTCGATTCTTCTGCAGGGAGCAGTTCCACGAGAATAAGTCCATCAAGAACCAAACGCCACGACTCTAGCTTCTTTACCAGCAGCTACCCGGAAGTCATCTTTTCTTTTTTTTCCTTTTCCTCCCTTTCCACCAAAGTACTCACTCCAAAGCCGGGAGGTTGGGCGCCAGCTATCTCTCGCTACCACTCACAGAAACATTGCTAGTCCCTGTAAGCGACTGACATCTTAGTTACTTAGTTATTCCCGTAACGAAGCAAAGCGCAACCGATCAACGATGGAGATATCGCCAGCCATCGCGCAGCCCGCAAGCTGGTCTTGTATATACCATCGCTCTCGACCCAGAATCATCGCAGTCACGCCCGCCTCTTCGGACTGCTCTCCACGCCCTTCGTCCTCGCACAGACCAACAGAGCACCAGCTCGAGTGTCCACACAGACCAAACCGCAAACGTCTTTCATTCCCTCCCATTCGTTTTTCCACTGTGGAAGGCGCATAAGCGTAGTCTGCGCCCTTGCTTCGCACCGACGGCCAGCACCGAGAGACAGGGTTTTCCTAGCTCCCGTGTTCGAATTTCCTTCCTTTTTCTCCAGCAATCCACCTCGTGACTTGGACGGGACAGGCTTCTGAAACAGTCTCTTTTCTCGACACTGATCAGAAGGCTCAAACCTGTGTCGCGGTAGCCCTCGCCGCTGTCTTCTACGCGACAGACACGTGTGCCTCATCATTGGTGATGGTTGCGGTGACCAGACCACCAGGATTGCCTGTCAGCAAATGTCTTTGAAAGGGGTCTTCCCTATCACCCCATCCCTTCGAGTGCAACACCCGAGCGCATCTGAATCGAGCTGGATTTGTAGTTGGCTGCGTTCCCTGGCGTGCGGCGTCGTTGCAGGAGGGAATGATGACTGAAAGGCCTCCGGCCGCCGTAGACGGGTGACTGGCAAGAGTCAAAGGCGATAACGTCATGATGGTCGTTCATTTACTTTTACTAAGTGCTGCGTGCCTCACGACGGTTCTGGCCGCGGCCCAAGTGCCAGTCTTCATCGACCGCGGCCATCAATCCTTTGCGCCGCTGTCGATTTTGGGCATGTCACCACTGTTACAAATTCGGGCCACGGCCACCGTCGTACTTCTGTCGTCGCTACCCAGTGTGTTACCGATCACTTCACCTCCTGGTCCAGCAGCCAAGGGACCTCTTTCGCATCAATGCTCGTCCTCGTCACTCAGTCGCAACACGTCCAAAACTTTGTCAATTCAAATCGTATCACTCCCTCCCATCGTCTATCTTTGCACTCTATTTGAGATCCAAATAGAAGAGGCAATGAACCGACGCGGTCTTTTCTTTTCAACAGATCCTTCATATCCAATCGCCGTGCAAACATGATCATCTCGACTCAAAGACATGCATAACCATCGGTCACGAGGACGTGTGGCCGACTACTGCTCCCCGCCTGCTGCAATAGCCTCGGGGGCGGGAGCAGGAGCTTCGCCCTCGGGCTCGGCCGCCGGCACCGTCTCAGCAGCCTTGAGAGGCTCCTTGACAGACTCCTTGAGGGCGGGAACCTCCTCTTGGACCGAGACGGGTTGCTCGTCGTGAGCGTGGCCATTCGTGGCATGGCCGTTTGTAGCCTCGCCATTGGGCGCGGCTTCGGCTGAGACCTCTTCCGTCTTGCGCTTCTTCACAGGCGGCTGGTCGTCTGTGCGCGATTTTTGCAATTAGACAACGTCGGTCACCAATGGATCTTGTCTCTTACCGGTGGTGCCATTCTCCTCGGACTTCTTCTCTTCGACGCCAGCCTCGGCCTCGTCGCCCTCTTCGCCATCATCTTCTTCCTCCTCTCCACCTTCGCCGTCCTCATCGTCTTGCTCCTCGTCGTCGACGTCATCTTCCTCTTCGTCGGCGGTGGAGACATACCTGCGGGGGAAGCGGCCATGTTAGCGCAAGACAGCGCGACAAGCTTTGGATGAATCTATTGTAGAAAGGTTTGCGCTCCCAGAAGCGCTACTTCAAGCACGACTTCGGCGCAGCGAAAACAAGGGCGGCAACGGTGACAATTCAAGTCGTCGAAACGGGGGGCATAATACAAGCATGTGAAGACGGCCGAGCATGAACGGAAAATTAACACTTACTCTTCCTCCTCCTCGCCATTGTCGTCCTCAGGAAGGGACACCAACTCATCCTCTTCCTCGTCTTGCTTTCTCTTGCGGCCAGACATGGTGATTTATGCGGCTTGGGACGCTGTAGGCAGACAGAAGGCGGGGAGTTTGGGTGAAGAGCGGACGAAAACAGGGGCCAGGCGAGGAATTGGCCTGGTTTAAACAATGGAAACGGTTGTAGGAGGGAAGAAGAGAAGATGGGAAGAAGGAGGGAAGAGGAAGGGGTTGGAAAGCGAGAGGCGAGGCTGCTACTTGTAGGCAGCCCGGTTGCTGATGCGCAAGCTCCCAAGGTAGCTCGAGCTGCTCTGGGGGAGGGGGGAGGGGTCGGATACTCTGTCCTGCGGGCCAGCACTAGTAGCAGTAGTAATAGTGGTAGTAGTATGGGCTCTGTGTGTCTACTCTACGATACCTTGCCCCGATGTACTACTCTGCGGCAACCTCCTACAACCAGCAGAGAGGGGGGGGGAGAGAGTGACGAAGAGGTAAGGTACTAGTAGGTAGGAAGTAGGTAGGGGGAGGGGAGGGCAAGAGCACATAACCAACCCATCGCATCGAGGCAGCGTGGCAGCATACTAACAAGCACGGATACAGGTAGGCAAAGTTGGAAGTAACCGCAAGAGCCGAACGGTTCAGGATCACGTCCCGTCCGCCTAGACACTTGTAGAGTACATGAAAGTACTTGCGCGAGATGGGCGTGCAAGAACCCACAGGTGGCGCGAAACCCACCCCCCCCGATGGCTTCGACAGAGTCGCAGACATGCCATGGCGATGCGATTGAACCAAGAGGCGAGATGGCCCGCTTTTAGCCAGCAGGTACGTCACGTCGGCATGCATTGCGTTGTCGTGCGTGTGTCGCCCAGGGAAAGGCCTGCACCTGGCCAGGTCTCTGGGAGCAGGAAGTACTCCGCAGGTACATACATGCCCCGGTGGAAGTGGGAGTGAGAGAGAAGCCGACGCCCGCCGGGGTCAGTCCAGTCAGACTCTCTCGCCCTCCTTCCTCTCGTTGTTGACCGGTCAAGCCAGACATGCAGTCCAGGATTGCTCCTCGACACTCGTGCTACCTGGGCTGCCTTCAGCCTCGCCACGGCGTGTATCGCGGGACGTTCAAAGATCGCCAGGTGATTGCTTGCATGTACTCCGTATATGTACTTGCAGCAAGCGCGACATGAAAGCCAGGGCACCCCTTGACGGTATGGGGAACCACGAGAGTGTGGAGGAGCCTTGGAGGGCTCAAAGGCTACTATAGTACTACTTGTACTTGTCACCATGTATCCGTATGGATCGACGATACGCGTCGACGGAGACAACCGATGCCTGCCTACCTACCCTACGCCCCAGCTTTACGCTGTTGCAAATCGAAACGGGTATTTGAATGAATATTGAGCTTGCGAATATTTCGGGCCAGATGCAACACGGGAAGGCAAAATGCTCTCCAGGCTCCCCGTCATGGGTGAGGAATGGGCCATGGCATAGGCCGCTCTCCAGGGCCAGCGGCAGCCCAGGTGCCCAGTATGAACATTACCTACCGAGTAACGCGGAGAAAGAGGGCCCAGTGGGCAAACCCTGAGCCGGACTCATGGGGAGCCTCTGTTTCCGCCGTCATCGTGCTGGAGCTTGCGCCGTTGCCCATTGGCCAGCTTCAGGGCTTGTTTGTGGGGGTGGTTTGCTCCATTAGCCAAGTCTGCCAGGGGCGTGCCATCGAGGCAGCACCTGGCCTGTGCGCGAGGGGTGCCTGCAGCGTGGCCCCCAGCATGCCATCGATGGAGCTTTTGGAGCGTAGAGACGGAGAGGGACAGAGAGCTGCCCGCCAAACCCGCCCACCATGTTTGGCTCAAGGGCGAGCAGGGCAGATCGAGGAGCGTTCATGTTTGTTGACGAGATCCGGGCTGAGAACGAAAAGCCAAGCAATGCCTTCTCTGAGCTCTCCTTTCGCGACGATCCTCCGACTGGTACATGCATTCGTCACGTCACCTTACCTCGATCCGTTACCCGTTTGAGTCCAGCTAAGTCTAAGCAAACAATGCAGGTAGGCGCCGATTCCTAGTCAGCTGGAGGACAGGCCCAGGCCGTCGCCTCCCTCGACCCTCTCTCTCTCTCTTTCTTTGCGCTCTGGGGGTGCTTGGGTGCCTGGCTCGACGGCTCAACTGGCGCCCCGTGCCAGAGCCAATGAGCCCTTTCTTTCTGCTTCTCGCTCTGCAGCGTTGCCATCGAGGAGGGGGGCCAGTCTGTCCGCAAACGGGTTGGTGTGAGAAGCTCTGTCCAACTTCAGAGGCTGTCCGAAGTACTCCGTACGGAGTATGTATTAATGCCTGTAAGGTGTAAGCAGCACCAACGCCAGGGCCGCGGTGGCGCCCCTGGTGTGAGTGTGTGTGCTCGCAGTCCTCTCTGTCTTCTGCTTGCCTGCCCGCCCGCGCTGCCCTCAGCTTGGCTGAGCATGGGGGTCACGATCTCGCAGCATTGCTCTAGCTAATGCAATCGCAGCAGCTACTTGGATCTCTCACGGATCGAACCAAGTCCCAGCTTTCCCATGAGGTCACGTGAAGTAAATGTTTGCTGAAATCTGGCCAACGTTGCTGACGATCCGTAATACCTCATTCTTCTGTCACATACCTGTAGCAATGGAGTGACTGCGGGCTCGCGGCAATAATTCAACAGCGCCTGGAAAACACGATCATAACTTGCAACGAGCATTGCTCCCAGACACTAACACACTAATTGCATACTTCAAGTGAATACTGGAAGCACATCCATCACGTCGAGTATGTAATGTGATTCGTGCAATGTTGACATCCCACTTTGAGACACAAGGTCACGCGCAGTCTTGTCACGTCACACAAAGGTATAGGGTAGCCCGGCCATTGAAGGCATCAGGAGAGTCAAAGATCAATACCTATTGCAAAGTCTACACATCCTCAGCACGTCCTCTACAGACGACCTCATTCTCACATCTACCGATTCGTCCGCCCCAATCGTCTGTCACACCAAAAAACTGGACATGCGAGCCCAAATGATGTCTTCGACTCCAAGGGCAGGCGGCGGACTGCGCTCACGCTCGGCGACATCGACATGAACAACCTCCATCTCCACCAGCGTCCTCACGAGGACTGAAGCAACGTGTGCAATGCAAATCGTAGCCGTCTCTGAGACGTGTTGAAGGCGGCCCTCGTCTTCCAGTTCTTGCCCTCATTCTCGACAAGCTCGAAGTAGCAGTGGTGTTTGGATTTCTGGCGAATTTGTTCGCTAATGGGGACGAATGCGAAGCCCGGCGGAGGGAGTCCCTACAAATCCTCTACAGACGAGGACGTGAAACCCAGGTTCAAAAGGACAATCATCAACCTCAGCTTCCGGCCCAGCTACTTCAAATGGAAGAAATTAACCAAGAATCTCTTTTCGGTACTATACGCACCCGCTGTGCCTTTGCCCTGGTGGCAACCAACGGACGATCAATGCTTCCTTGCGGCCACTATATTGACGGTTATTCTTCTTGGGCGCTAGAAGAGGAATTAAAATCCTTTTGCGCGTTTCCTCGAATAGGTAATAAGTCGAGGACTCGAAGACATTGCCCAGCGAGAAGGATTCGCTCGTAGACGTGACGGCGCTCGACGAGTGTTGACCTGTACACCCTCGTGATGGATGGAAACAAAGCCTTCTCCTTGATACTTGCAGGAGCAGCGTGCCGATCCTACCCAATTGCATACTTGTACGTAGATAGATACATACCGTGATAACCCACCGCAATACCGAGCGAGCGGGCTGCGATGTTCGGAGAAGTGGAGGCTTTGTCTTCCGATTATTCCACGTGCGACAGGAAGGATCAAGGAGGATGGAAACCGACGTGGAAAGCCATACAGTGTAAGCATAAAGTCGGGTCACTGTGAGAAAGTCGAAATTCCTTCAGCGCTCCCACTATAAGCGTTACCTGAGTCAGCTCATGCGTACATATGAGCCAAGTCCTTGGAACCATGAGTGCACAGACATGTTCAAGCGTTATTGAGCATGTCTGGAACAAGTGATAACCAAGTATAGTGAAAGCGCCGACTATCCAGCAACTGTATGTCCCTAGATGTGATCTGAATTACTTTGTTGTAGCCAAGAACAGGCACATTTGCGATCCCACGCCATGGCGGAGGTAGATGGCTGCAAGTATTACCAGAAGGCCCCTTCGCCGAAACTCCCCTGCCGCCGCCGCCGACGCCGTCTTCTTCTTCTTCTGAAGACATGACCGACCTCACTGCGCCACCAACCATTTGCAGGACAGTCAAACGAAGAAAAGCAAACCACAAGAGAACCTAGGAATTTCGTCGTTTCCGGAATCGCATCAGTTCCGAATCCTCGCCAGCTCCTCGCGCACCAATCATTAGCCTACCATTGGGTGTTGGAACCCCTGCTGGCCGCCCACCCAAATTCCGAAACTCTTCTGGGTCGTGCGGAAGCGGAACACGTACGCGTCGTCGGACTCTTGCTTTGAGGGCCACTTGTAGCCGACGAAAGTCACCGACTTGGCGATATCCTTCATATTCCCAGTCTTGGACCCGCCCGGGATCTGTCCCTCCCACAACTTGACCACTTCCTCCTTGATGATCCCCAGAGCCTTGGTGCCTTCGTCCGCGAGGTCCGCCATCTTCGGCGCCTTGGGAGGGTCACCTGCCTGGTCTTTGTACGGGGCAAGGATGGTCACTTTAGGCTCGTCTCCTGGCCCGTAGTAATGCGCGATATCCTTCTTGAGATTATCCGTATCGGCAGTACGGAGGGCGTCATGGATTCGTTTCCTCAAGCCTTCCTCCTTGAAAAAATAGGCGTCCTTGACACTCGCAGGCGCTTTATCCGCTGGCTTGAAGATGAGACCTAGCTGTAGGGCCAGGAAGAAGGGGCTCGTCTTGGCGCTGACAACGACCCATATGACGCCATTCGCTGGGAGACTCGTTACCTCCGTCCCACTTGCGATGTCGTGGCGAATCAAGGCCGGCTTCATGTCGAGTGGCATCCGGCCAACCACGTTGTTTTGGCCGTCTTTCATTGTCTTCCAGATCTCGGCCTGAGTGCGGCCGTCTATTTTGCTTTGGATGGGTAGGGGTTGATTGACCGAGTCGACAACGGGGTTCACCGGGAGCGTCTCGTTCTTGACGTCGCTTCTTCTCATATAGCGGACTCCTCGTACGGTAATGGGCGCCATTCGAGTGGAAAATTTATGAGGTCGTCGTACTGCTCGAGGAGTTATACGGATGGTCCCTGCGGCGTCGACGCATGAGGCTATCATCAGGACCTCGAGGGCCCAGATGAGGAGGGAAGACCAGCTACCCAGGAAACGCATGATGCCGAACGGATGATGGCTTACACGAGCGGATTCAAGGACGGGACCCCAAAAGAAAAAGAGAAAAAGCCGGCAAAACAAGAAGAAGAGATGCAGGAAGAGAAGAACGTGGAGATGGAGAAACTGGCTAGATTGAATTTATTCATTAATATATATCTGGGCCATCGATTGTCTACTCATGGCAGTAGAGTGCGCGTCTCAGTAACAAGCGACATGGCCATGAATCCTACCACGGCGGCCCTGGAATCCATCGAACCTTTTTTTGGTGGTCGGACCGGCGAACGTACTCTACATACATGTATTAATACTGTTAGAAACGTCGAGTGCAAATCCTTTGCGTCCCCACAGTGTTTTAGCCTTCCCGTGCAGGCACCAGTTCTCATACTATAACTTGTATGAGGCGATGCTATGATGCGTTCATACTGCGTTTCAACGCATGGGTCGAGCACTCCTGTGCGCTTGTATCTATCATGTGGCTGTACTTCGTAATTGACCACACGTATTATAGGAATAGCCAGCTATCCTTCATGAAGGATGCAGCCGCGTACCTGTATCTAGCATACATAGACGGTTGTAGAGATGCCGAGGTGAAAGCAATCATCACTTCTGAACCTCCAATTTACGAATTTCTAGACCGTTGCCAAAAGGTATTACATTTATTTCTACAAAAGCAAAAAGGGGAAAAAAAAAAAACCCCAATCAACAATCGTGTCAACCTTGTCGACCTTATCTATGTATGTAATTACAGGGATGTTCTCGCAATTTATCCGGGGCGTTTCCCCAGCGCGGGTACGACGAGTAGAAACCTCACAACGCGTCGCGCGTCTGCCCCAATACGCTCGATTTTCGTAACTCAATGATCTCTATAACTTGGGTAGTAAATCCACCATGGCCGACGAGACACAAAGTCCGGATCACGGCAACGCCGTGCAAGCCGAGGGCGGCTCGGGGCTCCCATGTAAGCAGGGCCTCTTGGACGCCCTCTCGCGCATCCAAACTCCCGGGTCGTTCGCCTCTTTCGCAGGGCTGACCGAGCCACCGCCGACCGGGCTGGTTGTTGATGGCATCGGCGCCATCACGATGCCGCTGTCGCCGTCTCAGGCCGAGCAGCTCGTGTCCGCGGCGCGTCAGGCCCCCTACGGCAAGGGGAGCGAGACCATTGTCGACACTTCGGTCCGCAACACCTGGGAGCTCGACGCAACCCAGCTTACCTTTGAGAACCCGGACTGGCCAGGCTATGTGGAATCTCTATCTTATCTCGTCGCTGAGCGTCTCGGTATCAATGCACCTATTCGTGCTGAGCTGTACAAGATGCTGCTCTACGAGAAGGGCGCCATGTTCAAGCCACATACGGAGTGTGTGCCTTCCTACCAAACATAGACAACCATAGATGATGGCACGCGTTAATCGTTTGCACAGCACCGAGAAAATCCCTTCCATGTTTGGCACTCTCGTCCTTTGCCTTCCGTCGGCACATGAAGGGGGAGAGGTGGTCGTCAGGCACTGCGGTCAGGAAAAGGTCTACAAGACATCCCAGGCCGAGCAGTCGTTTGTTTGCTGGTACTCGGATGTGACCCACGAGGTACTCCCCGTCACTTCAGGCATTCGATGGGTGTTGACGTTCAACCTCGCGCTCGATGGACACACGGCCCGTCCGTCGGCTGGCACGCAGCAGCTCGAGACGCAGACTCTCCGTTCTGAGCTCCGACGCTGGATCGCCGAGGATAAGGGGTCGTCGCGCTCAAGGCCCTTCATCTACCACTTGCTTGACCACGAGTACACAGAGGCCAATACAGCGCTCAAAGCCCTGAAGACGCGCGATCTGGCCCAGGTCCAGGCTCTTCAAGATGCTTCCGCCGGGCTGCCTGTTCACATTTTTCTCGCACTGCTGGAAAAGGAGGAAATGGGAAGCTGCTATTACGACCACGGGTATCGACGCAGCCGTTATTATGATCCCGATGAGGACGATGAGGATGGCTTTCACGAACTTGAAGATGTTCATGAGAGCAACTGCAGAGTCAAGGCCCTTGTCGACTTAGACGGTGGGCTCGTCGCACGAGGGCTGAGTCTGGATCAAGAAAATGTCCTCCAAGACGACTGCTTTGCTGACCTGGATGCTGAAGAGGACTACGAAGGATACATGGGCAACTCGGTAATCCTTGTTCATGATTGTTCATCCGAATATGCCCAGGTTCTTGCTAACATGCTTGTATTGTCAGGGGCCTACGGCAAGGCATTGGTATCGCACAACGGTACGGTCCGAGCACTTCATGTCTATCATACATGTATCTACTAACACATGCCATCTAGGCCGTGGCTATTGTCCCCGCCGACTCTCTCATCTCCCTCTTTACCTTCTCCGACCCCAGCCTCTACTCGCACTCGGCCGTTGACGACCTGCCGTTGCAGATCGGCTACTTGGCCCGGACTTGTTTGGGGCCAAACGCCCCTCCTTCTTCCTTTGCTACTATGCAGACACTCTGCGAGATTCTCTGGAAGGATGATCCCGGTACAGAGGCTGCGCACGGCGCAAAAAAACCGCCGCTGAAGGGCGGGGAGATGGGAGACGTCCTCAAGACGGCGTTCCAACTCGAAAAGCACACCTTTTTCGAACAGGTCACTTCTCATCACCAGGGCCAACTCCCTCTCGATTTCTTCGCCTGGATGCGAGAGCAGCTGAGACTAGGCGAAAGTGGCGCGCGGGACCGGTTCCAAGTCGTCGAAAAGGGGTATGTATAATGATCGCCCGTCTGGCATCCACGTTCCCGTTGCCGCGTCGAGAAGCTGACCTTGTCAGAATCTCTTCCGCCGTGTTGTCTTATCGATTTTTCAGCACTAAGATCAAAGCAATTGCCCAACTAGTGCCCATCTCAGACATTGCCTTGCATACTGACTCTGACTCTTCGTCTATCCTCGATTGGGTTTGTCAACTGGTGCGCTCTTGCCTACATGGCTGTAAGTCTGAGGATTTTGGCCAAGATGACGGGCCAGCTATGTTTCGCGCAGCCCTTTACTTCCAGGACCGGAACGATTTCCTCTTCCAGACGTTTGTTCTTCTGTCCTCCCACATCTTTCATTCACACAACGAGGCTAACGCACCTTCCAGCATAGTACCTTTCATTAGCACAAAGAAACATTGCACTGCCCTATTTCTTGCGTTCCTGGCGCATCTGCGAGAGCTTGGCACGAAAGTCGTACCAAGTGCCAAATCATCGACAAAACTCTATCGCTCTTTGGCCAAGTCCTTTATTGCTGAAGCAGATTTCTCGCAAGCGTACAGTCCTATCACGGCCACAGGCGAGGCAGCGAAGAAGAGAGCAGCATGGACAAGCTCGTCACAGCCTTCAAGAGCTCGAAGTCAACGGAAAGCCGTCAGTGACGCTGCACTGGCCGAGTTGTTCTCCGGCGTCATCGAGGCCAGCACGGAAC
>JADHZA010000211.1:0-38721 GCA_018831705.1 Torrubiellomyces zombiae
TGCATGCTTACAAGTACAGCCGGGACTGCCTTACGCATTGCTACTTCCAAACTTTGAACGCTGGTACAAGTAGGGCAAACGTCAGCGTGTTTTGCATTCACGTTTGTTGGTTATGGGCGTGTATGTACATGCAAGTACTGCAGTCTCGCGCTGCCAGCTCTCTGCCAAGACACTGGGTTTGAGGGGGCTCCAGCACACTCGCCTATCACAAGATCACTTCCGACCTACTTGTAGGCCGTTTTGATGCAGGCTGCTAGCGCTCACTTGCAGGAGCCTTGCTGTGAGTTGTCAAAACGACGCATATGAGTCATAAGGCAGCGATAAACACCTGCAAAATGCTTCTTCCTCATGCTCTTGTTGGAGGCTGTGGCGGTTGCTCAAGGTCTGCAAACTCGGGTCGTTACTCGGGTCGTTGTCCGCCAGACCCCTTCGACCATGGGCGGCTGCATACATGTACCGTCTGCGACCGTCAAGGGTGTCATTCTTTTGAACCGTGCTGCGGGGACAAAATGGCCTATAAAAGGTGGTCGGTACGGCCTGTCGTGGATCAGGGCTGCTCAACATCTCTGGTTCAAGACTCTTCTCTTCTACCCTCGTTGGGCGTTACTGAGTGTTCAGTGCCTCTCTTGAAGCCTGTCACAGACTCGACTTGAACGGATCTCAACAGTGGCAGAGGCTCCTACGACACCATATCGTGAGTTCATCGTTGAGGGGAGACTGGCAAAACGAGACTAACACATACAAGGCTGATAAGTGACGGACCCAAACTCGGCAAAAATGTGCGAATGGAGAGTCATTCACTTTGCGGGCTGTGGCCATACTTGGGCCGAAAGCATCAACAGATGTCTCGCTGCCCTTGCAAGGCCGGGGCAGACGGTCTGCCTTCCAGCAAGCGGAAGGCAACGAGATCTCCCACGATCTCTTGACATTCAAGACGTGAACACTCCGGGGATTTGTCGCCCTTGTCAGGGCCTTTCACCTCCAAGCTCTGAGCATTCGGAGTAGGGGCTGGCAACGCTACTTGTACAAGCAGAGGGCCGTGACACTTTGCAGGCAGGGATGGAGCAGTACTGCTAGTAGTACTAGTATGCAGATGCTTGTAATAGGTATTAATACCTAAGTTTCTTTTTCTCTCTTAAATGCATCACTTTTCCAAATTCGAGCCTTGGCATATCTTCACGGGTAATACCTCGGCTATCGTTGATGCGCTGCTGCGTTTGCTTGGAACGCTTGCGGGCGCTTTGGATGTTTGAAAACGGTAGAAATTCATTTCATCCCTGCTAAGTGTATACCTAGAAGCCCGTCCTTCTTTCACGTAAGAATCGGGCGCCGAAGTTGACTGGTAATAATACCAATATTACCAGTATGTAATACTGGGAGTAGTACTACTACTAGTACTACTAGTATATAATACATGTACCTGGGTAGATAACATTTAAGCCTTGTGCCCCTCACTTCCTCGTCCCCAAGCAAGCCGGCTTTCCTGCGCTTTCATCTTACATCAAGTTGTTTCTTACAACAAGTTGTTTCGTTTCGGTCGAGAAAACACCAGTGAGCATGTCGCCCACCGACCCTGTCCCCATAGTCGACGGCGAAGCGAAGCGTGTCATCCTGCGTCTGCGATATAGAGAATTCGACAGAGATGACGATGACGCCTACGTCGAAGCAGTCGAGGCCTACATGAAGGCTGTCGGCAGAAAGCTGGACGAATGCAAGCCTGGTGGCCGACACGTTCCGCACGCCGAACTCCGCCAAGACTACGCCGAAGATAATCCCAGGTCCTCGTTCCATGTCACGCTGGACATAGAGAGGGATGCGGTTGAGAAGCCTGACATGGACAAGGTGCCGCACGAGATGTACCGGGTTCGTCGTCGAAATGACGGGGGTCTGTAAGCTACGCCATATATGTGTAGCCGAACTCGGCTTCAACTTGACTCGAATGGCTAATGCTTGTACCAGCACTATCTCGCGATTGCCTGATCGTTGGATAGGGGTGGCTCGGCACTACACGGACAAGTCCTATGTTTGGGGCGACACCTGGTCCTTGATCAAGTGATGGCTTGGGGTCTGTCTATCCAACCAGACGCTGCACCGTCGAGATTTTGCATTGTTGCATTTTCGTACTTTTCCACCTTCTCCTATCCATCGTATACTATCATATTTATTTTTAACAATAATGGTAAACAATGCATTGAATGCGCAGACGGCCTTTGCCCGCCTACAATATTGGCTGCTTTACTTGCTGCTTGCTTTGAGCGGCCGAACAGTACTACATAAAGCTGTAGTGGGCGACAGTGCAGGGGTAGTGCTGTCTCACATGGGGCCCATCCCCCAACGTTGAGCGGACCATGTTGTATTACCCAAGCACTCATCATCACCCTGCGAGCGGTGCTCGACGATGCGTCTCGAGGCTGGGCATCTGTTGGCAGCCGCCCTGTGCATCGCCTGCGTAGCCGTGGTCCAAGGCATATACCAAAGTTCCAACCACGAAATCGCCACTATCCGATCGTACTTTTACGTCGGCGGCGGCTACGTCCAGGATGGCCAGGGCGGACACATCTTTGACGGACAGATGTACGTCGAGAAGCTGGTGCCCGTTCACGGCGTGACGCAAAAATCACCCATCGTCTTGATCCACGGCCGGTACATGACAGGGACAGTACGTGCAAAACATCATCCTTTCTCGACTACAGAGTTTGCTAACCCGTCAAACCCAGAACTTTCTCAACAAGCCGGACGGCGGTCGCGGCTGGGCATCCGCCTTCATCCAGCAGGGGTACGAGGTCTACATTGTAGATCAGGTCTTTCGCGGACGCTCGGCCTGGCATCCCGCTCACGGCACAGACTCACCATCCGCCTACTCGGCCGAGACGATCCAGGATCGTTTCACGGCTTCCCAGCTCAACAAGCTGTGGCCTCAGGCGGACAAGCACACCCAATGGCCCGGCCGGGGCGTCATGGGCGACGCCGTCTTCGACGCCTTCTACGCGTCCAACGTGCAGGCCGTGGACAACACCATCTACTCCGAGACCAAGATGCAGACGGCGGGTGCGGCGCTGCTGGACAAGATCGGCAGGCCGGCCGTGGTGCTGGGCCACAGCCAGGCCGGCATGTTTGCCACACTCATCGCGGACGCGAGACCCGAGCTCACCAGGGCCGTGCTTCTCATCGAACCAATGGGCCCGCCTTTCCGGGAGGCCGTCTTTAGCAACGTGTCCAGCCGAGCTTGGGGCTTGACCGACGCGCCGTTGACGTACAGCCCCCATGTGACGGACCCGGAGAGGGACCTTGTGAAGACGACTCTCCCTGCCAGGGATAAGGAGCATGTGAGTTGCATATTGCAAGCTGAGAACCCGCCGCCGAGGAAGCTGGTCCGGTTGATGGAGAAGCCGATCCTGGTCGTGACGGCCGAGGCGAGCTACCACGCGCCGTATGATTACTGCACCGTGGCGTTTCTGCGACAGGCGGGATGCGCCAAGACGGAGCATGTAGAGCTGGCGAAGTTGGGGATCTCGGGGAATGGGCACATGATGTTTATGGAGAAGAATAGCGACGAGATACAGCGGGTACTGCACGATTGGATGAGCAGGTTGTGAGTTTTGTACCTAGATGATGATGTGTCAAGGTACAATGTGTGTATCATCAGATGTGGCAACAGGGTATCTTTGGACAGGAGCCGGAGACGATGAATGTGGTTCCATCGCCTCGATGTCTTGATAGGAGGACTAATTGCAGACAATCACATGCTACATGCTACATGCTACATATATGGAATTCAGAAGTGTCAGGGTTAGTGTGCGGTACGTAGTTAAAATCAGTGGCTGGCACTTTCCTCAGCAGAAAATCGTGGGCGCCCCTCCTCGATGACGTCGCGTCTCAGATGCTGCCCCGCTCCAGCGTCCATCCTAAGCTTGAGCTGCCAAGGTGCCAAGGTTGTTGTGACGGAGAAGGCGGGAGGCCTGAGGATACGCTTGTTACCATTCCCCCTCACTCCCAACCTGAGCTGCACAGACACATGCTCTGCTCTCTCACCCATCATCCCCCCAAGCTTTTTTGTACCTCCAGTCTCAATCTTCTCGACACTAATACACACACAATATAACTCTTCACCTACCGTCTCACTTCTCACCCAAACTCTCAAGCAAACCACTCATCGATCCATCATGTCTGCTCCCGGCTCCGTAGTCCATGTCAAGAACATTGGCGCCGCCACTGGCGAAAAAGAGGTCAAGGAATTCTTCAGCTTCTGGTACGTATATTTCCCGCACATCAAGCCCAGATCCCATCTGACACCCGTCTCCCCCTTTGTAGCGGCAAGATTTCCGACTTCAAAATCACCGGCGAGGGCGAGGCCAAGGAGGCCGAGGTCACCTTTGAGAAGGAGACGGCCATGAAGACGGCCCTGCTGCTCAACAACACCCAGCTCGGCCCCAACCACATCACCGTCACCAGCGCCAGCGCCGGCTCCAACGACGACGAGTCGCACTACCACAAGAACGCCGACCGCGACTCGGACGACATCACCCAGGAGGAGAAGCCCCGCGCCCGCATCCTGGCCGAGTACCTGGCCCACGGCTACGTCGTCGGCGACGCCGCCATCCAGCACGCCATCGACCTCGACAACAAGCACGGCGTCTCCAACCGCTTCCTCACCACCCTGCAGAACCTCGACCAGAAGTACCACGCCTCGGACCGCGCCAAGGCCACCGACCAGAGCTACGGCCTCACCCAGCGCGCAAACTCCCTCCTCACCGGCATCAGCTCCTACTTCGAGAAGGCCTCCAACACCCCCACCGGCCAGAAGATTGTCAAGTTCTACTCGGATGGCTCGCGCCAGGTCCAGGACATCCACGCCGAGGCGAGACGTCTGGCCGACCTGAAGAAGGAGGAGCACGGCGGCAGCGCCTACAAGGCTGCCGGGTTGGAAAAGGTGTTTGGCAAGGAGAAGGCCGAGGGCGAGGGTGCCTCGACGACAACCAACCCTGCTCCGGCTGCGGGCGATGCCAAAACCGCCTAGGGGACGAAAGCTAAAATGGGCAACGGCTTATGAATTGTCATGATGATGAGCTGAGGGTGACTTTCTCCTCGCCGTATTACCTTGTCTGGGCGAGTATAAAAGGGAAGTGATGGATTATTTATCTCATAGTAATTTGAATATCCCCCATTCTTGATCATGATTCCTACTCGTGCATGCGTCTCCGACTTTTGCATCCACTACTTGACACTTATGAGGAACTCCCAAATTTCCACCCCCCTCTCACGATGAATCAATGCTGCCATCTCGCCCGTTCAATCACTCTTGCCCTTGGAGAATTTCTCCTTGGCAGCGTCCTCCAACGGTCCCTTGGGGTTTGACTCGAGATTCTGTGACGGGGGCCAAAATGTCAATTCGAAGATAGCGAGCCTCGCCAGAGCAGAGTGGGATGAAATTTACCTTGAGCTCAGACTCGAGCTTCTTGTCCTTGTTGTCGACCTTATCAGTGCCCTGGCCCGAGGCGGGGGGGTCGTGGAGCTGCTTGCCCGACTGGCGCTCGGGAGGGGGTGATTCCGCCATGGCTTGGTGAAGGGTTTGGTGTTTTGAAAAGAATAGAATGGAAATGATTCAATTTGTGTGAAAGATCAATAGACGGATCAAAGAGTTTGGGTTTGATGCGAAGGCCTGCAGAGGTGGGAATTACGGGGACAGGTCGAAGTAGACAAAGACGCATACGTCGATGCCGTCATAATGCACGGCCAAACAGTTGATAGGCTGCACAGAGGGCCGTTGCAATGACGAAACAGAGGGGCCGGATGAGTGGGTGGCGGGGAGGAAAAGGTCCTGGAGGCTCTCATTCGGGTGGCGCAGAGAGCTTCCCAACGAACGCTGCTAGTGACCGGCCAGGTAGTAGGGTCGGGTATTATCAGGTAATACTGGCAGTTAGGCCCCAAGCCGGGCAGGTACATACACGTAGTACTGTAGGGAGCTAGGTAGGTAGGTATTCAGTACAGCAGTGCTTGAAGAGTGGGCCGTTCTGCACTACATTTATCCTTGTACGGTCCCCCAAAGCCGCAAGCACGGAAAGCATCCCATGGCCGCCTCCACTACCAGCGTCGGCGAATCAGCAGCCTCCCCGATGATTCGAGGCGAAGCTCGGACGCAGGTGCCACAACTTCCCCCATGCATCACCGACAGGCGCGTCCAGCCCTCGATTCATATTTCCAGCAAGGTGAACCTGGCTACTAACTTCTATTCGTCGCGCTTTCAGACTCACTCATGCCCATTGTTTGCTTTACTCCCGTTTGATCAACACTCCTCCTTCCTCACCAATCAACCCCCCCATGTCCTGCTCGCACAAGCACGCATAGAATCAGCCCGAACCCTCTGTTTCAACACGGTTTCACGACAAAGACTGTTTGCCTGCTCGACAGGACAGAATAGCCGGCGTCGTCCTCTTCTACGTGCGAGAGAACAACAAATCATCACCAACATCACTCTGTCAAAGAACAACCTCACGCCGCAAATGTCTCCGCCGCCCGCCCCAGAGTCGCCCTCCGTCGACGTCTTGCCCTCCAACCAACGCACCGTGAGCGGCCACGGGCGTCAGAAGAGCATGACCCATGGCGCGCCCACATCGCCTTCGCTGCCCTCTCCTCGCTCCCAGCAGGCTACAGATGCAGCTGTCGGTTCTGGGCCGGGACCGCTACGACTCCCCCAGCCCTTGACGGCAGCCGACTTGCACATGCAGCTCGAGAAGGAACAGGAGGCGTTGGTATGAACATGGACTCCCACCAAACTCTCACGCTTTCTGACCTGGGCCTTTTCGCAGGTCAACCGACTGAGCCGCGAGCTGGCCCTTCTGCGCGCCACGCACAATGCGTCCACCGTCTCCAACGCTTCCTCCACCTCCAACGCAACCTCCGCCCACGATCCCCATACCGACCTCTCCTCTCTATCCGGGTTCAGCATGCCCAACGCTTTTCGTCGTCACCGCAACTCCTCGTCGGCCTCCCAGACGGCCGGCCACCAGCTTGCCTCGTCGCAGCGCCAGCCCGTCCCGTTGTCGCGACAGAGCAGCAATGTCAGCCGGAACCACTCGCCCGGTCCGCATTCGCTCGATCCCTCGACCTACTTTCATCAGCAGCGCATTCCCCCTGCTCCGTCTAGCATAAGCTCCGCCGTCGCTACGCCGGGCAGTGCGGATGTTTTCAGTCCAAGCCTCCTCCCTGGTACTTCGAGGTACGAGGAAACGGCCTACTATAGAGGCGAGCTGGCTGTGGCTAAGACAGAAAATGAGGCCCTCAAGCGACGTATCAGGGAGCTGGAGAAGAAGGTGCGTGCAGGCGATGCGGCTCGACCTAGAAGTGAGAGCGCAAGCACGACTGCCAGTATCTCGCAAGCGGCTGTGGGGGGTGCCGGATCTCGGTCTTCACGCGAACGTGGTCTAGCCGTGCCGGATACAGGTGTCAAAACTGCCTCTTCATTGACGTCTAGCGTTCTGGATGAAGAGGTCAAGGTAGGAGAGAGTGCCTTCACCTCTCCGAAAGCACATGATGCGCAATAGTCATGGAGACGGCAAGAGATGAGAAGGCGTGAACAAGTCATTGAGCATATCTACTCCCAGAAAACTATCTTTCAATCCGCCCAGTTGGAGCCACTACTGCTCCCCAAAGCCGAAATGTTTACTCAAGAGCTGTCCGCAAAGGAGCGGTAAGAGGAAGTCATCCCTGTACTATCCGTACATAGCTTTCATGCAGCACCAATCCATCTCTATCACGTCTCGTAAGCCATCTGCTCTGCACATGCTATTCCATCAGCCAAATATGGTGAGAAGCAAGTTGATTCGACAGTCGTGCTCCTAGTTCATGCAAAGTTGCTCCCTTCTGATATATCTCTCGAACCATCAATCGTCGTCGCATTTCACGCGGACCCTGCGGCCGTTGTACACGCCCACGTGCTTGCGTTTCAACCCGTCAGGCCTTGTCTCCATGTCGTCGTCACTGTCGACTTCGGTAACTCGTGAAAATCCCGACAGTTCATCCATCCTCTTGCGGATTTGTTCGAAACTGATTCTGGTGCTGGCCGAGCCGCCGTTGCTTCGGGTTGATAGACGTGCCGAGCTTTCTTCTTCCACTTCTGGCTGTGCCGTGATTTCGAGCACTGGTCCATGGTCGATTTCAACTACCGCCTGCTCCTCTGCAGGTCGATTCTCAGCTCGCTCAGCAGTATCAGTGGGAGTAGCATCCTGCTCATTCGTATTGTCTGCGACCTCCCTCGGCTCAGCTTCAGCTTGGGAGTTTGCCACGTTCACACTGTCCTCTTCATGAGTGTCCCCGACATTCGCACCATCTTCTTCATGAGTGTCTCCCGCCCGCTGCGCTTTGAAACGCTGAAGCGTGTGCAAGAGTAAGTCCCGAAACGTCACCTTTTCGCCCAAGCTAGGCAGAAGCTTGAAAGCTGTAGCGACCATGGTGCGATGGATGCGAGATTTCAGCGCTTGGTCTGCTGCCTCCATGCTGAGTTTTGCGCTTTCAGCTTTCAGCGCCTCGTAGTCTTGCTCGAGCTGCTGCTTCTCCGCCTCGAGAGATACGACTTTTTCCTTGGAAGACTGCAAACTTGCACGGGTGGTTTCGAGGTCTGACTTTGTGGCTTTCAGCCTGCATTTGGTTTTTTCGAGGTCGATTCTTGAAGCTTGGAGATTTGATTTGGTGCCCCGGAGCTCAGTTTTGGTGCGTCGAAGCCCCTTTTTTGTATCTTCAAGCTCATTCTCGGTTTTTTGAAGGTTGGATTTAGTGCTTTTGAGCTCAGCCGCTGTGGTCTCTGCCTTTTTTTCTGAGCTGCGCAAGGTATCCGAGAGTTTTGTCACGGAAGCCTCGTGTTCCTTTTCTGCCGATTTGAATTTCTTCTCGAGCGCCTCATGTTCAGCGAGCAAGTTGTTGTATTCTGCTTGAAGCTTTTCTGCGTTGTCGACCAGAACTTTGAGGAGTTCGCCAGCTGTTTTCTGCACGACAGTCACCACTTTAGGTGCTGTAGGCTGACTTCTGAGTCGACGAGTGGGCGTTGGACTTGCGCTGGGAGATTTGATTCCGTGACTCGTTTGTTTTTTGGTGTCTCGAGCATTGGGAGTCTTGGGTGGGGAGTTTGGTGTCTTGGATCTCTTGCTGGGGGAATTCCCCATCTTTGGCCTCGAGGGTGAAGCTTGCGAGGTAGGTGTCTTGACCATACTGAAAAAACCAGAGTTGTGGAGCTTGAGGCTGAAAATTCTTGGAGAAAGATGTGACAAGATGATGGTCTGCTTCCGAAGCTCGGTGGAGATGGCCAGAATGAATAAAAAAAATGCAGAGGATTCCAAAGATGCAGGCTGCTGCGAGATGTGCTGATCGAAGAGATCCGTTGCAGAGGCCGGCTGCTTCTTATAGCTGCGATATGCAAGTGAGCGAGGTTGGCTCTTCGTGTCCGATCGAAATGATGATGAAGGAAGGAAGTTTCAAAGCTGGGAAGGGAACATGGAGAAAGTTTGTAAGCCTGAGAATCTATTCCAGCCTCGTTGCTTGGGGAGACAGTTTCATCCGAAGATGTCAGGCGTTCCGACTGATGTTGCCAGTGCCGGCCAACTGTCAGCCAGCCAAGGGGCATAAGCGAGCGTCCGCCTCTTCCTAGGCCTTGACTCTACCATGGGAGTGAGTGGTGGCAGCTGAAAAGAAAGTTCCCAATTATGCACTGAGAGCACGTTGTCAATCCCGGTCAAGACGGCATGAAGAATTATCCAGACAAATTTCAAAACGGCTTCCATTGATAACGGGCCGGTTTCTGGAGAAATGTCTGAAGCTAGGAAACATAGCGTCAATAATACTCTACTTCGTTGTCACTGTTTACCTGGCTATCCTTACGACGGGCCAGACGTGTCCGGTAGCGACGACTTCGTCACAGGGAAGCCGCTCACAATGACCGCGCCTCGCATTTGTTGCAGCCAGGGCAAGACATACTCCATGGATACCGGGCGATGTGTCAAGCAGCAGTTGACGAACACGCCATCCTCTGCTCCACCGGGATACGCCCAACCCGTAATGTCCACCACACACGGCGACAAAGCCTCCGGGAATGGCGACGCGCTAACGGCGGCACAGATCCACGACATTTGCTGGAAGACGGATATCATGGCCTGTGTCCGTGCGGACACGGACACGCTGATTGATGTTTCTTCGACTTCAATATGCAAGAGCCGCAAACCTCGACATTGCATGCCACCGTCATAGATGGCCAAGCCTGACATCGGTCCTCCATGTTGACAGTCGGAGACGGCACAAAGGGCTTTCTCAAGGCAGTCCAGCACTATGGCTCCATATTTGGGCCACTGCAGACCAACGTACTCGGGTACGGTTGTCCGTATACACTCCTGAGCGGTACCGGTCAAGGCTGGCAGAGATGCCATTCGTGATACAACGCCGCCAACCAGCGAACCAAAGAAACGGCACTCGAACTTGAACCGAGCAACGTGGAAGCCATCCCCCGGCGGAGCCCCAGGTCTCTGTAGAAGCATGTCCCATACAGCTGATTCCACCTTGTGCATCTGCACGTGGTGTGGTGACACGAGCACGGCGCGAATTTCCGTAATGAGCTGCCTTGTAGACTGGCTCGCATCAAGTTGTCCGTGGACCGCCCTCGCAATGTCGTCGAGATGACCGGTCGGAGACTCTGACGGCTTCTCACGACGCCAGTAACCGAAAAGCAGCTGCAAAGCTAGGCCTAGGTCAATGCCGCCCGCAGCTGTCGACCACGTCGGTTTTCGGCGAGACAGACCGGGTGCGAGCTTTTCCAGAAGGCAGGTGGCTGTTTCGGGTCCGCTCAGGACGAGGATAAGTTGGCGAATAGGGCCATCGAACAGTTGATTGATTTGGTGAGACGTGGTGGTGGCACGTTCTGGGTGATGGAAGGCGAGCATCTCGTCCCAGAGTTGAATAGTGTATCTGGATAGTAGGCGATCCAGGACTCGATCAAGGTTGATCCGCGTGTTGACATGTCTCCCCTGCCTGTTTGGTAGGTGGTAATAGGCGAACAATGCATTGTCTAGCTTATCTGCCACGAGCTCGGCAAAGGAGGCAGCGAGGGCACCCGCGATAAGAGGAGGTAGCCGGACCTCGATCGGGCTTGAAGGTCGTGGACTCTCTGATTGTTGCTGCCTGTTCATCTGAGATGTCGGCAGCGGTGGTTTGTAGGCCATGTATAGAGAACTATTGGGTGTTCTGGCCCCGATGATGCCAAGGTTATCGAGGTCGGGCGAGACGGAGGTACAAGACGACGGCGTCCTGGCGAAACATGATGGTGGTAGGCCAGAGCTGATATTTTGTCAAGTCACAGTTGCCAGGCTGAATTCTTGGAATGGCTGGCAGAGTACAAGGAGATTTCTTTGCTTTTCACATGCTGGCCCGATCCACGGCGATCCGGGGATGACTACGACGAGATCCGAAGCTTTCCGGTTTCTTTTCGCTAACTCTATGGTTGCTCCTTTTTTTGTCAAAAGTGATATGTCAGCCATGGTCAAACACTGGTAAGTATGGAAGAGGACCTCTGGGGATATAAGAAGATCATTGCCGTGTGGAGCAGGCTGACGTTGCCGTTACACGTGGGGATTGCGCGTCCCTTGTTAGACTTCGGTACTAGCGGACATGTATAGGGGCTCATGTTTCGTTGGACAAAACTTGACGCACCGACTTTTCATCATATTAGAGCAAAGCGAATTGGGGTTTGTGAGAATTGGATTGAAGAGACGAGAGCACATCAGGTGTAAAGCTAAAACCGTCGTACGAGTCCTGTGACAAGTTAGGTCGTACATGGTGGCAAGTGCAGGGTAACCGCAAGGGTTCACATCCTGCGGTCCTTCCTCCTCAGCGACTTGCCCCGCTCTGGGCTGTGCATCGCCCATTACAGTAGCGGTCACGTGTCGAGATGTAAGTGAAATTGCAATTGATACGACAAGTAACTTTTGGTGAGCTCATGTTTGCATGCTGCAAGAGCAATCGGGAACGATTAAAGAATGATTCTTGTGCGCTCATTGATGCAATGATGCTCCCCCTCGCAGCCCCTCCCTACAGTCGCCTTGGATGCGGCAGATGCGGGCCCAACAAGCCAGTGACAAGGGGCACCCAAGGGCATAGCCTCGCGACTCGCCTCTGTTGATTGCTTCGGCCTGTCTGTCCATGTCCAGCGCCGTCACGGCCCTTTCTGGTTAATACCAAGCAGGTGTCATCTTTTCTTTCGTCAACTTGATCAGTTTCTTGCAAAGTCGTTCCAGTCTGCCCGTCATCTAGCAGCAGACCATCGAGGCTCGGCGGGCCTCCCCACCAGTGGGCCGAACCAGCTTCCCCGGATTTTTACCCCAGGAATCGCTGGGCCCAGGTACGCTGGCGTGACCGACAGGGTATCTCTTGGTAATTATACCGAAATGTATATGCAACGTAATTTCGCTAGCAGGCACACCAAGGGGTCCCCTCTCCCCAACAGGTTCCAGCAAGCTTCTGGGCCCTTCGGTACCTGGTTGTCCGCCGTAATTACCTGAGGAATTGGAATAGTGGCGGAGGTATGTATGTGACGAACCATCGCACTGTATTCCGTACAGTGCCATTACATGCCTACGCATGTGCAAGGGAATGGCCCGCACTCGGCAACGACCCCGTTCTCGTTGCTGGGCGCCCCCTGTACTGTACTGTACTGTCTGTCTGTCCGTCTGCATGTACGTATGTACATGGCGAACGCCTCAGTTCAGCCCGGATTCCGTGTACTCCGTGCGATTCCATCCCCCTTTGCCCGCTCCCCCCTCGGCCAATTGTCACGCGATCCGTAACGGATCGTCCGTCATCAGGCAAGTCCAACGGTTCAGTTACCCCGCCCAGTCTGACGGAAGGGATGAGGAGCAGGAGGGAGCTGGCTGACTGAACGCCCTGAGCTTGAACACCTCAGGCTGCCGATGACGGGACGCCTTCTCCCCCTCCTCCTGTTCCCCCCCCCTTCTCCTCATCCTCCCCTTCTTTCATCTTTCAATCACTCAGTAACTTCCTGCTGCTTCCATCCATTCACGCTACAAGCTTTCCGTGCTTCAAAGGTTGGTCACCGCGACGACATCCAAGGCCAACATGGCCGTTCCGAGCATCCGAGCCTGTCATGACGTAGGCGCTGACACTGCTCGACCCTCCAGCTTCCACTACCTCGCAACCAGCCAACTCGGCCGCACTTCACAGCTCGAACCGTCAGAATGACAGAACCGCTCACCAAGGTTGACTCCGCCGTCCAAGGCTTGTCATCGTCGCCGCCCAAGGAGAAGGGCCATAGAAGGGCGAGCTCCAGCGCTGCCGGCGTCATGAACATCAATGACCTAGGTAAGTCACTGGAGTGGGTCCGCCTGCACTGGGGTGACCTCCACTTGGCCCCGTCACCCAGTCTCAACGGGGAACCACTATGATTACTGACACGTTGGGTCTTGTCATTTAGAAAAGGATGGAATTGAGCTGCAGATTGCCATTGAGACGCAAAAGACGGGCTGGTAAGTTGGCCCAGCCTACCGAAGACGGTGACCTCGTTGGTTCTCGTGTTGATGTACCTACTCGCATGCAGGAAAATCAACAAGAGCCCGAGCACGACGGAGGACCCCAGCGTCCTCAAGATTCCCTTGACAAAGCCTCCCGTCAAGAAGATTGACCTGCACTTCCCGTTAGGGATGGAGGTTACGGCAAGAAACATGAAAGGCGTCACCATCAAGGACGCCATGGATGCCATCCACAAGGCTTACAAGAAGCGGGTCAGTGTGCACGATCCCCCCTTGTTGGCTCCCCTCGACTGACGCAGGCGACATGACAGGCCGATGATGAGCTGGACAGACCGTATTTGGCAGGTTTCGAGTGGGACAAGGAGGAGTCATGGACGCGGCTGATTGTTCACCTCCAGAAGGAACCCGGAACGGCGGGCCCCGGTGGCAAGAAGAAGAAGGGTAAGAAGGAGGAAGAGTAATCTCTCCTCGGCCAACGCCGATGTCTGTTACAATAGTTCCTTCAATTCTTCTGTTTGGCTTCGCTGTTTTCGTTGCGAGTCGGGCGCCCGGGATATTGCGATTAGATGTTCCTTGGCTGGTTTTTCTCTTGCGACTGCCGATGGCGTCGCCGTGTATCGTCGGTAACTTGGGCTTCTCGGTGGCGGTTTAGATAGTAAACAAGCCGAGTCGCGCTGGCATGGCATGAAGAGCAAACTACAAGTCTTTAAGTGAGCGACGATGTCTATGACGTGAAGATGGCCATGATGGCTAGTCCGGCAGTTGACTTGTACTAGGCAGGATCAGGACCGAGGCTTCACGCGTAGAAGCATGCGTGCATCGATGCTAATGATGCCGAAGGGTCTTGCTTGCGTGCTTGGTTAGGAACATGCACGCTATGGTAGCTCGAGCTACGGGTTCGCGCTTGTGTTGAGGCCATCGCCATCGATGCGCCAATGACGAGTGACGGCACTGCGGGGTTTCGGGGCGGTCGCTGCGGTGGTGCGACTATGCTTGAATCCCTAGTTCCCTACCCAACTCCGGAGATAGCCGCGTCCTAAGCGCCGGCTACACTCGGGTTCACGGCGGAACCTGGGCGCGGATTCCACAGCGGATTCGGTCCGGAGCTCGAGGTATAAACGTGGTAGGCTGGTGCCATAAGGCTGAGAGCTTCGTCGTGATCTCGCTCACTTCACATCTAAACTCATCTTCCTCCCAATTTACATTGGCCATCCATTGTCACGATGCCCGTCACCGAATTCGACGTCAAGGAAAAGTACCGCTACCAAAACGGCTTCAACTGTCACTTCGAGTATGTTGAATCCCACCACCCCTCCCTCCACCAATCACAACCGATAAAACATACTTCGAAATTCGAACTGACTTGGGCTCTCCTCACAGCTCCGAAGCCGTCCAAGGCGCCCTGCCCATCGGCCACAACTCGCCGCAAAAACCAGCCCTCGGGCTCTACGCCGAGAAGCTCTCCGGCACGGCCTTCACCGCCCCCCGCCACGACAACAAGCAGACATGGCTGTACCGCATCCTGCCCTCGTGCGCCCATCCGCCCTACAAGCCGTCCTCGTCCGACGACGTCGCCCCCGTCAAGATGCACTACATCCCCAACCAGCTCCGCTGGGACCCCTTTGACCACGACCAGTCCCGCCATCTCGACTTCGTCTCCGGCATGCGCCTCGTCGCCGGCGCCGGCGATGCCCCCCTCAAGCAGGGACTCGGCATGTTTGTTTACGCTGCCGGGAAGAGCATGGACGACGGCGCCGCCTATTACTCCGCCGATGGGGATCTGCTCATCGTCCCCCAGGAGGGCGAGCTGGATATCCGTACCGAACTCGGCTGGTTGCTTGTTCGGCCTATGGAAATCGCCGTCATCCCCAGAGGCGTCAAGTATCAGGTTCGCTTACCGGGGAGTGCGGCACGGGGATACGCACTCGAGCTCTACCAGGGCCATTTTAACCTCCCTGAGCTGGGTCCCATTGGGTCCAATGGCCTGGCGAATGCGCGCGACTTCCAAGCCCCTGTTGCGTGCTTCTCTGAGGACTTTGGCGCAACTGCCTCCTCGGGACAGAACGAGTACACCGTCACGGTCAAGTTCAACAACGAGCTGTTCCAGACGACGCAGACGCATACGCCCTTTGACGTCGTCGCGTGGCAGGGGAATTACTATCCGTACAAATACGACCTGGGCCGCTTCAACACGATCGGGAGTATATCGTTCGACCACCCTGATCCGTCCATCTTTACGGTCCTGTCCGCGCCCTCGCCTGTGGCGGGCACCGCGGTGGCAGACTTTGTGATTTTCCCCCCGCGCTGGCTCGTGGGCGAGGACACGTTCCGTCCGCCCTGGTACCATCGCAACACGATGAGCGAATTCATGGGCTTGATTCGCGGCGGCTACGACGCCAAGAAGAGCGGGTTTGTGCCCGGCGGCGCGAGCTTGCATAATGTCATGAGTGGCCATGGACCGGATGCGGCTAGCTACGAGGGTGCGAGGGAGGCGAAGCTTGCGCCTGTCAAGGTTGGCGAGGGCAGCTGTGCGTTTATGTTTGAGAGTTGTTTGATGGTGGGCGTGACCGAGTGGGGACTCCGGACGTGCAAGAAGGTCCAGGAGGGTTATAGCGAGGAGAGCTGGGGGGGCGTCAAGACGCATTGGAATGGGCCGGGGAGTGCGGAGGTGAAGAGCCATTTGCTGAATTGATGGGTTGGTTGTGAGGAACGGCTACGCTGGTTTGCGTGTGAGTATGATACGCAAGCTTGGTGGTGACTTACGATGGGCTAGATTTGCGTTGGGATTTGATAGGAGAATGATAGTTGAACTTGTGAATTTTCATATGATGGAATGCCAAGTCTTGTCTAATGCCACTTTGTACACGATAGGAAACAGCAGGACTCAATTCAAGCATCGGGCTTGTCCTCCTCATCATCCTCATCGACATGAGCGCCCCAATCGGTCCAGCCCTCGCCTCTGACCCAGCTCATGCCCTTTCGCCACCCGGATTCGCGAATGGCCGTAGCATCGCGTTCATACACAACCCCCGTGACCATGAGAGCCAGAACAAAGACCCAGACATCGCCCCCACGCATGGCCTTCCACCAGCGTCTCTTGACGCCCACCTTCCACAGACTATCGACGCTGGCGCGCGCGCTGTACAGGAAGACGGTTCTGCCGCGACGACGCTCGATCCAGGCCCACAGGCCGGCGAAGAAGCCGCCGAGGAAGAAGCGCTGGGTGGCGAGGACGTGGCGCGGCAGATACGTCTGGAAGAAGCAGATGGACGCCCAGGCGGTGGAGATGGAGCCCGTGACGAAGGTGGACATGCGCAGGGCCCGGGTCACGATGGAGTGGACCGTGGATATCGGGACGTGATATAGCTTCTGCAGCCGGGGCAGGATCGTAAGCGCCGAGTAGAGCAGGAGGAAAAACCGCGCCAGAGGGGGAAAGGAGTTGAGCCAAAAGGTTAGATAGGTCCGTAGGCAGGATGGATCGCCGGGGTGGAGAGTCGCGCAGGATAGACTGGTGATGAGAGGGTGAGCCTGTGAGCTCAGGGGCGAAAGCGGTGCGAGAGACGGAGGGAGAAGAGGTTTCTTGTTGGGGAACAGCGTGGGCGAGATGTAGGGTCTACAGTTCGTAAGTAAAAAGCGCCATGCTTGAGACAGGAAGAAAAACATACGGCCATTTAAGGCGAGCCATCTCAGCCAGCCCATCGACAATCTGGCGCTTCTCAGGCCACTTGATATGGCCCGGCCAGTCTGCAGGACGGGCATGCAGATACGCAGACGAATTGTTGAAGATGAAGTTGCCGTAGCTCTGCAAAACCATCAGCCCTTTTCCTCACTCCGTCGGGCATATCAGAAACAAACCTCAGGGAAGCAATCGCGATCAAAGACCACCGCATGCAGCAGCTGGCCGAACGCAAAGGGCTGCAACAACCAGCTGCCAAACCACCAGGGTCTCTCCCTCTTCCTGCCCCTATGAAAGCCCCAGATCAGGCCCTCGCCCTCACAAAGGTTCCAGCCAAAGTCGAGAGCGCGGAACATGGCAAAGATAGCCATGGACACACGCAGCTGCTGCGACGGATACACACCCAACGCTAGGCCGGCGAAGGAGGCACCCACAGCCGGGGCGTAGGGCCAGGTCAGCGCGGCGGCGGTGCGCGGGTTACGTCGTCGGAACGGCTCGACCTGCGGATCGAGCAGATGGGTGCGCAGCCGGGTGAGGAAGCGGAACAGCAGGCGGTAGAGGAGCAGGATGGTCGAGAGGGAGAGGGAGAGGCGCAGGGCGGGAGATTTGTAGAAGGGACGTCGTGGGTTCGCGACGGTGCTGTTGTTCATCACGCCTTATCAGAATGTGTGTGTGAGAGAGAGAGTGAAAAAGGGTAAAGGGAACTCAACTCGTCTTTGCGCATCCGTCTCGCCAGCGCTTGCCACGCCTTCGTGCCCAGCCAGGTCGAGACGAAGAGGCGGAGGGCGTGACGCACCGCTTTGGCGTTGTAGTCGCTGTCGCCCGGGCCAAGGGCCTTGTCGACGGTGGTTGGGGTGGGAGCGGCGCGACGCAGCGTCCGAGATCGCGAGACGATGTAGCGATGCAGCGTGGCGTACTCGCGCGCCGAGACGGTGTAGCGGAGCGTGTTGCGCAGCACAGGGTCCATGGTGCTGCTTGTCGCTGCCGCCGTGGACGATGGCTTGCCCTCGGGCATCATCGAGGCAGAGGTGGTGGTCGACGACGCCATTGCCGCAAGGGGAGGGGAAGAGGGCGCGAGATATGCCGCCCTGCCGCTTGGGCTGACCTTTGTTGTTGTAGTTGAATATCCCCTCGCGGTGGTGGTGGTGGTGTTGATCTTTCGCGAAGGACTGGCATGGATGACCGAGGGGGTGGCTCACAGTTCGGTCCCCCCCCCCGTGTGTAAGCTGTACGCTGGCCCCCCCTGTCGCGGCGCTGTCACAAGCCACTGCGCCCAGGTACGGTTAATTCCAGGCACATGCCCTCCTGAAAGCTTCGCTCCGAGTCAAAGAGTCGTATGCGAGAGGACTCATACAGAGCTTACTGACTGCCAGCTGCGGCACGGTCTCGGATGCTCCCAAGCGAGTTTGTAAATGTTCATGTCTCTTCAAACGTCGTTGGACCTCTGGTGATTCGCAAGCTCAAGTTGTCCTGGATTGCCTCGGCTCGCCTAGCTACTGTGGAGAGCGAGAACCCACAGTCAATCCTCCCATCCTTCCGCCCTACGTTATGCCACGCTGATGGCCAATCACCACCCTGAGAGCCTCCGGTGAGCTATGGCATTGGCAGTTGGCAGTTAATACAACATACGACAACTTCATGACAGTCAGCTGACTCGCCTGCAAGTACGTGACTGCAACGACTCTCTTCGTAGATCAAACTCCATGCAACCTAGAGTAATCCTCATCACCTCGTTCCACCCCAAACGCCTCGTCACCGCATCAAACCAACTGCTCTCTGCCCACTCCTCTGCCCGGTTCTCATACACCTACAGTCCGCCGACCTCTGTCCCTTCTCGACGCCCCAATGGCCTTGTGCTCTCCGGACGCGCCTTGTGACATCATCGTCCTTCCTCTGAACCGGCATCAGAGCTAAACCATTACCCTCCTTCACAACCATATGCTCGACACCATCCTCCCCCGAAATGCCATCCTGCTTCAGACCCAGACGCATTAGCCCCTTCCAAGCGTAATAAGAGTCCTTCCCATCGGCGGGTTTGGTCGCCATTTCTTCATTGTCCTCGTGTCTCTGCCAATATTCATAGGCCCAACGGAGTAGTGCGTCGCGCGTATGAGCATCAAACGTAATGCCAAGCAACTTGCTCCCGTTTCCTCGTCATCTGGCACACAATTTGCGCGTCTCGGGCCCTGCTCCGAAGCCCGGTGACGCCCACCATGCATCGCATCAAGGGAGTGCCGTAAGCCTATGGCAATGCAATCTTCCGCCCAGGCCAATCATGCAAAACCGCAAGCCAACCCTGATTCAGAAACGCAATTAAAAACTTTTCGACGTAAATGCAAAATGCAATCTTGGCTCGCCACAGTCGTAAAAAGGTCGTCGCTCTCTTCGTCAAACTCTTGCGCCGTTTGCATTCAAGGGTACTCTGCGCTAGAGCCATTGGGCTGGTCCACGATGGGAACCCACTTGCGTTCAACCAGAATCTCGTCCGCGTTGCCGTAAGAGACGATTTCTTCCTGCCATCCCAGCACAGTCCAAAAGCCCGCGTCTCGTGGACTAGGGCTGCCGAGCGCCGCTTTGATCGACTCTGCATCAGCAACTTGGCCCCGCTCAACAGCGCCCAAGGCGCGAAGTCGTCGTGTCTCTCGTTCCTTAAGTACGCGCTTGAAGAGGTTTCGCGACTCCGCGTCGTTTCCGCCGTTGGTGTAGTGAGAACACACCGTCTCCACGATCAACTTGAGCTGGGCAAAAGGAAGATTGATGAGAAGACGGGACAGGATTGCGTTGTCCGCCGTGGAAGTCTGCTGTTGCGATCCTTGCCGGCTCGGTGAGATGCTGTTTCCCCCTTCCTCGGCAAGGGACAGGTCGCCGAACTGAATGCCAGTGATTTGCTGCGAACGACGGCCCCTGCCAAGCTGAACAGAAGATCCTCTGCTGGGTGTCCGCGCCTCCGCGACAGAGGCATTGCTCGTCGTGGAGCCGTGTGCTGAGGCGGACGGAGCCGGAGGCTGGTCTGGAAGCCTGGCATAACGCCTCGGGGCCTCAACTGACGCATCAAATACAAACTTTGGCGAAAAGCCTTCGATGATAAAGCCAACGACGGCGCTCAAAAGGAACCTGGAGCCCTCGTTGTATGTGTAGGACTCGTGAGTTCCCGCGTCGTGGTAGCCATCCAAAGCGAACTCGACAGCTCGCTCCAAGGTGTTGAGGCTCAGGAGACGGGCCGCCACCTCACAGCCTCGTTTGAGCACTGAAAACCAGCCCAGCAGGTGACCAGAGGCGGCATACGAGAGAGAGAAGTCAAGTTTCTCTTGCGAGGACCCAACATCAGCCACGCCCATATCTCGTCCAAAGTTCATAGGTAGCGGCAGTAAAGGACGGCCATAGAGGCGCCCGGCGGCCATGTAAAATGCTGCGGATTGAATCCAGGCATCTCGAGTATCCACGGCCAAGGTCAACAGAGGCTTGTCGGCAGAGGTAGGCTGAGCCAAGTACTGCTGGAGCTTCTTGGCCAGCGTAGGGCTGCGAGCGAAGATCAAGCGTTGTCCCGAGATGAGGACGGGCGGCGCCCTGTCGTCCGAGTAACGCAATTCCAGGACTGCGTCCGCCATCATCGGGGAGTCAAAGTGCTCCCGAATATAATCTACCATACAGTCTCCGTCGTCTACGCTGTATACAGCTGGAATTGCGGGTGCTTGAGGGCCGTGATCACGAAGCCCCCTCGTATGTTCGTGATGGCCATGAACACGCCCTTGCCCATGCTGAGCGTAGCTGTCGTCGACCCGTTCAGTCTCCCCGTTGCGAAGGTCTGCAGATGGAAGCTGGCTGTACAATCCATTCTCTTCCGGGTGCCCAGACGAAGGTGAATCTTGGTAATTGAACGATGGCGGAGGACCGAAATTTGTGCCATAGGGAGGAAAGGCGTCTACTGGGCCATAGACCATGGCTGGTCGTCCATAGCTGTCAAACCCACCCCCAGGCACCATGTCCGATGGATACGGGATCATGGGTGGAAACCCATCGGCCGTGGGAGACACAAAGGCCGGTCGGCCGTCGGCGGCGGCCATCATAGGTGGTGGAACAATGCCACCAGAGTGAGGTGGCCCTGGGGAAGGAGTACCGGTCCCATAAAACGTGCCAAGCTGAATACTCCCGTTACTTGGGTGATGCTGGTGCATTTGAACTGGTCCATCAACCACATTTGTTCCAAAACCAGGAGGACCGCCACCATTCTTTATGATGCCGCGAGGTCCGTTGGAAGGTTGAAATGCGGGAGGCATCTGGTACCTGGTCGGAGAGATGGTTGGCGGCGGAGGTCGAGCTTGGTGAGGCTTGACAGCATGGCGCTCAGCTGCGGAAAGTGTTAGTGATTATCTTTTTTTGACTCAGAAGTCGAAGCACAGATTATCTGACCTGGCCTTGCCTTGGATCCCATCTTTGTGGCCCTGGCCTGCGTCGTTGGCTGACCACGGGTCGGGTTGCCTGATTTGCGCTGGGGGTTTTCGGATGCCTCAGGTGCTCCGGTAGCAGTAGCAACATCGACACGAGTAGCAGCCTGTTCCATGGCAGCAGGTTGTCCTTTCGGTGTGTCCAGGGACTTTGTGTTTCGTTCGGCATGCAAAGCTATACGACCATGAGGTTAGAAGGGGCATACAGAGGAAGATGGCTTCTAGTTGGAGGGTAAAGAGGTCAAACGAGATCAGAAGTGACTCACTGTCAGTCGCAAACTCGTTCGTTTGCCCATTTGGAGACGGATGCTTTCCGTTTTTCGGCTGGGCTTGGTTGGATATCTGCGACGCAGGTTCGAAAAGGTTGTCCTGCGGAGAGGAAAGGTTCGACGTCTCGCTTTCTACCGCTCCCCCATTCACCGTTTGGCCTCGCGCGGCGGGCTGCTGCTGCAGCGCGGAGTGACGACGAGCAGTATGATCTGGAGCGTCTGGGTTGGTGACGGCAGGCGTGGCGGCGGCGGCGTTTGCAGCGGCGGCAGCTGCTTGACGTTTGACGTAGGGCAGAGGAAGGACAGGCACCACCTTGTGCTTGATGGGGACTTTGCCTCCAGCTCCTGCTCCTGTTGCTGACCCTGCTCCAGCTCCTACTCCTCCGTTGCGAGTCTTGGAGGCGTTGCCCGGAGGTGCCATGGCTGCCGGTGATGCTCGTTGAAGCACGGGGGCGGGGGGACCTTGTATGCGGGTCAGGCTGGTGCAAGATCTTTTTGCCCCCAAGCGACCTCGGAAGACGGCGCTGGAGGACTGCGGCGTGGACTGCAAATCCCGGGCCCAAGACGCTCCGTTCAGTGATGACGGAGAGAGAGCATCCAGACGTGCTGGAGAGAGATGCACGCAAAAGTCGCTGCACCTCTCGCAACAGTGGGCGCCGGACAAGGCGTATATGGGCGGGAAGGCAAAGGGGTAACAGATGGACGAGCAGCGGAACGGAGAAAGAGACTGTAGAAGGCGATGGAGAGCGATGGAGAGCGATGGAGCCCTTTGTTGGGCCACCGGGAGCTAACAAGAATCGATTGTACTTTTGCCCGTAAACTTGTATGTGGCGTGGACAAAGCGGGCGGGAGGAGGGGAAAGCCTCAACTAACGAACACCGGTTACCAGTGACCAGTCAAAGGGCAGACATTAGCTTGGCGTTGTTCTTATCATTCTTTGCTTTTTTCCCGGGACGTCAAACTTTGATCCGCGCCAGCTTTTCATACCGCTGACTACCTTGACTACCAATAGCAGCAGTTGCGCTGTCCATCATCGTCGCCTCCAACCGCTCATCCCGGCTGCATTACCCCATATGCTGCTAGGATAACGAGCGAATGCTGTAAATTGACGACAGCCGGAGCCGATGCATTTAGCCATGAATATTACATCATCTGCAAACCACTGTCCATCGCCCTTCCTACCCTGTCTCACCCAGAGCTGGTCTATATTGAGAATTGTCCCCGACCCACTGACAGTCTTTCTGACTGGCCCCCATGACACTTTGGCCGAGTGGTTAAGGCGGTACCCTGCTAAGGTATTACATTCGTGTGCGTAGGTTCGAATCCTGCAGGTGTCGATTGCTTTGATTTTGCCCCCGTGCGATATCTTTTGTTCCTTTGGACGCAGAGGATAGAATTCCAAGAGGAGAGCGACATATTCTACGTCAAGTTTTGAGTGGAGGCTTTTGTTGACAAGTCTAGCTTTTTGGTCGTAAACGTCGTTCCTGTCGTAGTGCGCGGCACCACCTACCACTTGTAACACCTGTGCGGTGCCGTAACTCTACTTGTAATTACATACTGGCAATGCCGAGCTCAGGCTCATGGAAATTTGTACAGACTTTGGCTGGACCCTGGCCACAGCGTGTACAGATAAGCGCCTGATGCGCACATGCTCGTTAACAGGCTGGCTTACAGGCTACAGCGGAGTACTGGTTCACATGCATCACGTCACCGATCCGGCTCTCTTCCGCAAGCTACAACGTTGCCATTTGTATCTATCAGCAAACCGAGTACTCATACAAGGAGAAAAAGCATGCCCCCGCCGCTTATGTATGAAGAAGCCCGCGCCCATAACGGAAGAAACGTCACCAGCCCAGAATGCGATTCCCATTACCACCTACGGCGACCATAATCGTGTTGAACCTTCTGTACGCCTCTGCCTGTCACTCTTGTCGACACGAATAACACGGCTAGCCACACTTAAAGACGGAAAACAGCCGCGAGACCATCTCAGCGTCAGTCACCGTCCCCGTTTATGAGCCTCGCGATAAGCACATAGACGAATATTAGCCCGCCCGCGACCAGGAGTCTGTTCTGGGAGATCCAGCCACGTCCGGCGTCACGCTGCTGCACGACGGCGTCGACCACAGCTTGTGTCTGGTGGCTGCTCGAACCGGCAATTCCGAGCTGCGGCCGGCACGACGAGCCGTTATCGCCCTCGAGGCGCTGGCCCGTGGCCACGTCCACTTTGTTCTTCCTGATCCACTCCCAGTTCTCGGCGTCGACCTCTGGCCACTCGGACCGAAATTTGGCACCGCCGTCGCCCGCCTTGACGTTACCCTTGAGCGCCGGGTTCGATTTGGCATGTGAGCCTCCGCCAGTTGAATTCCACCATCGGGATCGTGCGGCGAGAAATCGCCTCTCGGATGCTGTCGTCGACACCGATCCGGTCGTCATTTCGTCGCTCGTCATGAAGGATAGGAGGCCGATGAGGATCGTGGAGACTTCCCATGCTGGGTTGAATGATTTGGGGTGGAAATCGGAAATGGAAAGACACAGGCGAGTGGAAGGCTGGAAGCGACCCGAAGGCGTATGCATACGAATGGCGGGCGGCGCAAATGGGTAGTTGGGTGGGAAGACCAAGGTTCCCCAGTACTGGCCGCCGTGGTAGGGAGTGTCCTCTGGCCCCGTGATGATGTAATGCCACCTATTCGAGAAATAAAATGTGAGCTTGGTTATTTGCAGGATCGTTTGGATATCGGCGCTCACTCTAAGATGTTGGACTCGGACGGGTGGGCGACGATGTATGGTGGCGGATTCTCGGATATGTTTTTGTACTCGTAGGTCAGCTGCGCGACAGGTCAGCACGCGGGAAACATGTTGAATTTGACTTTATAAGGGGCACTCGCTCGCTTCTGAGCCGCTCTGCTAGCCATGGCTTCACGCTGTAGATTCGGCGCTGACGAGAGGTCTGAGCGTGGTTGCGCGAACAGGTCGGTCGTGCAGATTGAAGCGAGAGGTTGCAGGCTGGAGATGACGCTCTGGGTCGTTCGAAGAAATCTTGCAAAAAGAATGGAGAGAGAAAAACAACAAATGCGATTTCAAGCGAGTCTAGTCCCTGAACCCGAGCGGCATAGATGACAAGCTCAAGGTTTCGTTGGGGACAGGTCGTCCATTTATCAGTAATACGACGTCAGGTATTGTTCGAAACGGGCGTAGCCGGATGAGGCGAAGCCACTACGCTGACTTGGCTTGGAGACTGACTCTCAATGCACGTATCTCACCAGCCACGTGGCTGCATCTGCGCCATCGGCCTGAGCCACACGACACAAGCATCACGTCAAGCGTCAAAAGACAGTGCCCCCACCGCTGAGCTGCTCTATCTGCCCTGGTCTACCGTTTTACTGCCGGGATAGCCCTCTTGTTCGTGTCGATCGCGGCGCAAGAATCTGCATCATTGCGACGACCGGGTATGGCGTCCAACTCCAGCTCTGGAGGGCTGCAGGTGAGCTTCTTTCAACATCCATCTGGGGGAGAAGAAAGGGTCAACTGTCATTAACGTGTCATATCCAGTCCGCGAGCTCGGTCGACAAGCTGCGAGCCAGCTCCGATGACGTCCTTCACGCGGCCAGAACTACACCCGAGCTTCGGAATGCCGAGCAAATCGCCAAGGAGCGCAGAGTGGCACAAATGGTAACATCCTGCTCTCCCCCAGAAGCTTAGACAAATGGTTCTAACAAATCCTAAAGATGGCTGATCAAATGTCCATGCCCTTGACGGTAAACGAGATTTCTGTGACGGGCGCGAAAAACATTCGTCGCGGCTTCCTCGATCCCATATTCCAACCTCTATTAAGCGATACCCCCAACGCACCCTCGACCGTGGGCGATGTACTGCGGAGACTCGAAGAGGCAAGCGGGAAGCTCTCCCGTCTTCGTACGTACGCCCCCTCGAAGCGAGCCGAAGCACTGCTGACGACGGACAGAGATCCTCCGAGAACCGCCTACCGTTTACCTCTCTCAATCAAGTCAAGTTGACCCCTCTACGACGCCAGGCGATGTCAATGTCTCATTCGGGTTACGAGAACTCCCTCGGTTCAAGCTGCAAACGGGCACAGACGTGGGCAATGGCGAGGGCTCGGCTTACGGCTCCATGTTGTGGAGGAACATGTTCGGCGGCGCTGAGATGCTCACGCTGAATGCGAAAGCCGGAACACGCACTCGGTCGGCATACAGCGCCAACGTGAGTGCCCCGGTACTGAGTGATCCGGATATGAGGATATCACTCGAGGGCCTAGCGTCGGCCGTAGAGAAACCATGGGCCTCCCACGAAGAAGTCATCAAGGGTGGCTCATTGCGGTTCTCATGGATCAACTCCAGCAAAGACACTCACTCGGTCGAGTACCTGGGTGCTTGGCGCCAACTTACTGGTCTTTCGTCCAATGCGAGTCCAACGGTGCGCCAGGATGCCGGAGACACGCTGAAGAGCGCCATCAAACATACATATTGCCGCGATCGACGAGACAACCCTCAACTACCTCAATCAGGCTACATGATCAAGTCTGCCTTCGAGCTTGCGGGCGTAGGACCATTGAGAGGGGACGTTGCCTTCTCCAAGAGCGAATTCGAAATGAGCGGCGCCGTACCCATCGACCTTCCTGGTTCTACAACGGCATCAGGCGTATCCATCGGTGCTGGGGTTCGGACAGGAATGCTTTGGCCCCTGCCGCTCGGCTTCAACTTGGCAGGCAATGCTCTCCCCAGCCGACTAAACGATCGCTTTCAACTAGGCGGCCCAACGGACGTCCGCGGCTTCAAGCTAGGCGGTCTTGGCCCTCATGATAAGATGGATGCCGTGGGAGGTGACGTATTCGCCGCAGGGAGCGTGAACATGCTCCTGCCCTTGCCTTACAAAGGTCCCGATTCAGGACTGCGGTTCCAGCTCTTCGCTAACGGTGGCCGCTTGGTAGCTCTAGAAAATAGAGGGAAGGCAGGAGACGCGACCTCGAAGGGGCTCAGTGCCGGGGCGGTACGAGACAGCATGCTCAACGCTGTTGGAGGGCTTGTGAATGGTGTGCCAAGCATGGCAGCCGGCGTGGGCCTGGTGTACGCGCATCCAGTGGCCAGGTTTGAACTCAACTTTAGTTTGCCATTGGTGCTGAGAAAGGGAGAGATTGGCACCAAAGGATTGCAGCTGGGCGTTGGCATCAACTTTTTGTAAACCACTACATGTACGCTACATAGACCGCAGGAGCATTGTTTTAGCCATGACCGAGAGGGGACGCTTCTGTCGATTGTTGGTGTATCATTGGCCCTGAACCTTTTTCTTTGTGTACGATTACAGCTCCCGATCACGAAGCTGGCGTGCATGTAAACCGCTGTTGGCTCTCCTCATATGCGGAGTTGCGGACTTTCCATGACCCACCGACATCCAAGAGCGAGTCGACACTACAGTCTTTGCTGCCGTTTATGCTCGTTCTTTACAAGTCACGTTGCGTCTGTACTCATGTCAAGCAGCGCTTTAGGCTGTTTTCAGTCATGCATGTCCGAATGAATGTCGTTGTCGAACCTGCGTCAGACATGGCACGGCTTATTCGTGGAAGACATTCGGCCATACTATCGGGCCCGACCGGTAACGACACATCAGAACTTGCGACAGGCCGAACCAGAGGACATGGCCAATGAGATACAAATATACAGTCAGAGTTGCAACCATGAACGTGTCCAGGCCTGTATGATGTATTACGTACAGTAAGGACCAAGTTTCAAGAGTGCAGCTCAACGCAACATTACATGCCTGTAGTTCTGTAACAAATGACACTTCCTGGTCTACGTAGAGATGCGTATGCTATGTACTCGTCTCAACGTAAACGGACGGGAGCGTCGTAGCACGGGCTCGGACTCGTCTCGTCAGCCCTGTGACACATGCGACTCCGCGAATGAGAGCAGCAGCGGAGAGTGAATAGAGCCCGAAATGAGTGGCTCCAGGATCCTAATCCGCTAGGATGGGTGTGGATAGAATTGTTTTATCCTGGTCTGCATTTGGTCAGGGCTCAATGTTAATACTACCGATATGTCATGGGCCACCCTTGAGGATGTGCATTTTACCATCTCTGCGACCTAATAGCACTAGTAAGATGTCTCACTCATATGCGCCTGTCGCATCATGTCAACGGTTTCGTACCGGTTAACGGGGACATTTCCATGCAGTAGCGCCTAGCCGGTCCACGCTTGGTGGTAATGCAAGGCGTGGCAGATAACGTTCTGACCAAGTTGCTGTCAGTCTTATAGTTCTGTACAGAGTATTATCTTGCTCCAGAGGTATTTTTGTGAATGGGTGGGTTTTGATAGGTCTTCAGTTGGCCTAGCATTTGGTGTAGGGTAACGGGCAGGGGAGGCGAAGAGTGCATGCCATCATGTCAGCCAGTGCCTCCAGCAAGCCATGAGTTGACGCTTCGAATTTCCACGCTTCGGATTTCCGCTTTTGCTGCATGACTGGCTGACTTGCCATTGTTCATTGTTTGCATGCAGCTCAAGTAATTATGAATGCATGGGGTCTTGGAGGCGAAAGGGGTTTAACGATCTGGACACGTTCTCGTTGAAAGGTAATACGTACGTGAGCCCACAAGTCCCGGGGAGTCGGGTTCAACTTTTTGCACGTGGTCTCCTTGCAGCATATCGCTGTTGTTGGCCACGCTGGCTGATTACTTTTAGTACTCGTGCCCCCAGTGCCCCTTAGAAGAAATGGTAGTTATCAGTGGTCGTTGGTGCAGGGAAGGGCTAACAGCGTTGCGGATCTTCGGGTTGCTCGAGAACCCCGAAGTCGATCAACCAACAACTCAACCGGGGAAAGCGCTCCAAAGCATGAGGTGCAATACTTGTGCGCCCTGCCCCTCCGTGTATCTCGCCGCGGGTGGTAGCCGGCGTTGGTACTAGCGGCGCCTTGAATATTCAAGTACACACGGCACTGTATTACACTGGTTGACAGCGCTACTCAAAGGGATGAATAATGCCCGAGCTGTCGCGAGCAAGCACGGCTATCCGCCTCGTGAATAGGCCCGTGCCTAGTATGTTGGCCTCGCTCGCAATGACGAGACACAGAGCTTGTTGTAGATAACATGCCGTGTACCGGGTAGAATATTGGCAGAATGTCCGAACCTTCGCCTGTCATGCAGGAGCGGCAAGCACGTTTTTTTGATGCAGGGGCGTCTTTTCGGGGCTTGAATTCGCACGGTTCGGCGACGAACGGGCCTCTTTGTTACCCGACCCGATGGCTATTACATGTTCCATTCCTGGTCGGCGCATGCGATACTCGGCTGTCAAGAATGGATTTCCGCCGAAGACTCTGTAATACAGTATTGTATCTGGTCGGCTCGGTGTCTCGCGTCCCTGAAGAGCCCTACAGTTTACAGATAGGGTTTCATCGATGCTGTTATACAAGCACGGTGCTCCGTGGAACTCGGAATTCCCACTCCCCTGGCTTGGGTGGCACTCTCAGATCCGCGGCTGCACCTTGACAGGTATGAAGATGGGACTTGTATTACGAGCAGAGCCGCGTCGCTGGAACTGTGTCACACGTTCTGGTCGCAGCTGTTGCTCATTTCTGGGATGATTTAGGACATGGAACTATCAGGTGCTGATGATGGACGGGGCACATCTGCAAGTGTCTACTCTCCTTGCGCACAGGAAACACACTCGCACACGCATTTTTTTTGTTGCCACCCACCACCATGAGCTTATTTCGGGCACGCATTCTAGTGTGTATGTAATAATACAAGTAATAATACGCCCAGCGACCGCGTCGGTGTCTGTCAAGAGTCCGGTTACCCCCACTTGGAAAGATTAAAACGCCCCTCTAGGCTCTGTCTGGAGATGCATGACGGCGCAACCGATGTCCGTCAGCCCAGGGGTCCAGCTCTGCAACCCGAAATTTCTGGTTCGCAAGCACCCAAGGCCACCCCAAGCCAGGCTAGTAATACAAGCGAACAGCAGTAGATCTCATGTATTCGTACTTTGTCATTGGTGTAAAAGGCAAAGGCAAAGGCAAAGGCAAGGCGAACGGAGTGACTTGTCCGTGGGGCAGGAAGCACACACACACACACACACACACACACACCCCCCTGGCACCCGTGCGCCGCTCCGCTCTTTCCACTCTTTCCAGTCGTTTGTCCGATGGAAGACATCATTGCCGTGATTAGTCTTGACAGGACCAACCCGTAATGGAAACAACTCGAGAGATAACATATACACATAAGCAGCCCCTACCATAGGTAGGCACTCACATGTTTTGACATCTCCACCGCCTTGTCCAGGCCCACCGGAGCTGGCTTTTTAGTCTCGTCGCTCCCTCCTCCCTTTCTAACTCGGTGCTGACTTTGTTGTCAACCGTCCCATCCGGCCCATTGTTCGCTCTCCCGGCCGAGTGACCCCCATCCACCCTCTCCAGAGCGCCGTCGCAAAAGAAACAACAAACCTCCAGCCCTGACTTCGACGTTTTTATCGAGGTACAGAAAACAGCTGTGCTATCCTCGCCGCTGTCAAGGCTCAAAGGGCGCTTCGCCCTAGGCCAGCCAAAGTCTATCTGGAAGAACACACACTCTCTCGAGTTGCCTGATCAGTCAACATGTTGGGCATAAACACAAATTACGATGCCTCGGCGGCTAATCGTGGCATGCCTATCACGACCCGGATTGCCTCCCGCGATGACGAGATTGAGGAATCCGCTCGCCATCACACCAGCACTCCTGACGCAAGACGCGCCGAAGACGCTTCCATGACCGAGGGTCACAATGACGAGAAGACGGCCTCGCCAACTGAGTCCCTTGGTAAAAATGAAGAGGACTCTGTCGAAGCTGAGATGGCTCGTCGTTCTTCGGTTGTCCAGACGCTCGCACGCTCTTATTCGCGAGCTTCTGGCGCCGGTCCTGGTCAGAGTCCTTTTCTCGCTGGATCAGACTCTCCGCTCAACCCCAATTCTGAAAGCTTCAGCGCTCGGGAATGGGCCAGAGCTATCGTTGAGATGGTTACGCACGATGGCGCCGCCTTTCGCACTGCAGGCATTTGCTTCCAAAACCTCAATGTCCACGGCTTCGGCGCTGCCACGGATTACCAAAAAGATGTCAGCAACGTCTGGCTCTCCGTTGCTGGTATCGCCCGGCAGTTTTCAGGCGCTGGCAAACAGCGTATCGACATTTTGCGCCAGTTCGACGGCTTAGTTCGGAAAGGAGAGATGCTCGTTGTCTTGGGTCCTCCCGGCTCCGGCTGCTCGACCTTTCTCAAGACAATTGCTGGTGAAATGAATGGCATCTATGTCGACGATGATGCCTACTTCAACTATCAGGGAATCTCGGCCAAGGAGATGCACTCGAGACACCGCGGTGAGGCCATTTACACGGCCGAGATTGATGTGCATTTCCCCCAACTCTGTGTCGGCGACACTCTCACATTCGCCGCGAGGGCTCGACAGCCTCGCAGGTTACCCGAGGGACTCAACAGCAACGAATTCGCCAACCATCTGCGAGACGTCGTCATGGCCATGTTTGGCATTTCCCACACAATCAATACCCGAGTTGGCAACGAGTTCGTGCGTGGCGTGTCCGGTGGCGAGCGGAAGCGTGTTACCATCTCCGAGGCCGCTCTCTCCGGCTCACCGTTGCAATGCTGGGACAATTCCACTCGTGGGCTCGACTCGGCCAACGCTGTAGAGTTCTGCCGGACCCTACGGCTGCAAACGGAGCTCTTCAACACGACTGCGTGTGTTTCTATATACCAATCACCACAATCTGCCTACGATCTCTTTGACAAGGCCGTCGTGCTGTATGAAGGGCGTCAAATCTTCTTTGGACGCGCCGACGAGGCGAAACAGTACTTTGTCAACCTCGGGTTCGAGTGTCCTGCGCGCCAGACGACGCCCGACTTTCTTACCTCCATGACGTCGCCTCTGGAACGCATTGTTCGCGCCGGTTTCGAAGGCAGAGTGCCTCGTACCCCCGATGATTTCGCAGCGGCCTGGAAGGCTAGTGTTGAGTACAAGGCGCTCCAGGCTGAAATCGAAGAGTACAAGACTGCTCATCCGATTGGTGGGCCTGATGCCGAGGCCTTCCGTGCGTCCCGACGGGCGCAGCAAGCCAAAGGACAGCGACAGAAGTCACCCTACACCCTCTCGTACACGCAGCAGATTAAGCTCTGTCTGTGGCGTGGTTGGAAACGTCTGATTGGAGATCCGAGTCTAACTGTCGGTGCTCTCATCGGAAATGGTATCATGGCCCTGGTCATTGGCAGTGTGTTTTACAACTTGGATCAAACGGCTGCTAGCTTCTTTCAGCGAGGCGCATTGTTGTTTTTGGCCTGTTTGATGAATGCATTCTCTAGTGCCCTTGAGGTGAGCCAATCCCTCTTCCTAGATGAGCCCTAGGTTCTCTTGCTCGAATTTGTCGGCTGACTACTTGCTCAACAGATTTTGACTTTGTACGCACAACGTCCGATCGTGGAAAAGCACTCTCGATACGCCCTTTATCATCCTTCTGCCGAGGCTATCGCTTCGATGATCTGCGACTTACCATACAAGATAGGAAACTCCATCGTCTTCAACCTCACGCTATACTTCATGACCAATCTGCGGAGGGAACCGGGCGCCTTCTTCTTCTTCCTTCTCGTCAGCTTTTCCACCGTGCTGGTCATGTCCATGATCTTCCGAACGATTGCATCCGCGTCTCGTACCCTCTTCCAAGCCCTCGTTCCCGCGGCCTTGTTGATTCTCGATCTCGTCATCTTCACTGGTTTCGTCTTGCCAAAGCGCTACATGCTTGGCTGGTGCAAATGGTTGAGTTACATCGACCCTCTCGGCTACGCATTCGAATCTCTCATGGTCAACGAGTTCCATGACCGTAAATTTGAGTGCGTCGACTACGTCCCTACCTCACAGGCACCCATCCCTAGCTTGGCTGCTGCTCTCAGCAAATACGCAAATGTTGGAGGGGAGAACCAGATATGCACGACCGTTGGCTCCGTTCCCGGAGAGAAGTTTGTCAGTGGTGATGCCTACACACAGCTGAATTACGACTATGAATGGGGCAACCGCTGGCGCAACTTTGGTATCGTCTTGGCTTTCACAGCCTTTTTCTTGATCACGTACATGGTCGCAGCTGAACTCGTGTCCGAGAAGAAATCCAAGGGCGAGGTGCTCGTGTATCGACGTGGTCACAAGCCTGTGGCAGCGAGGAATGCCGAGAAGAAGCGTGATGCTGAATCTGCCATGGCTCATATAGGACCCGTTGTTACCGCGGAACGGAGCCGAGGACAAGACAAGGAGGCTGGAATACTGCAGCAACAGACGTCCGTCTTTCAATGGCACGATGTTTGCTACGATGTCAAGATCAAAAAAGAGACGCGCCGAATTCTCGACCACGTCGATGGTTGGGTCAAGCCAGGAACTTTGACTGCTCTCATGGGTGTTTCTGGAGCCGGCAAAACCACACTCCTCGATTGTCTAGCTGATCGAACTGCGATGGGTGTCATCACGGGCGAGATGTTCGTCGATGGACGCCCGCGCGACATGTCTTTCCAGCGCAAGACGGGTTACGTTCAGCAACAGGACCTGCACCTGCAAACCACCACGGTTCGAGAAGCCCTCAACTTCAGTGCCCTTCTTCGCCAACCCGCGCACGTACCGAGAGAAGAGAAACTCGCGTATGTTGAAGAGGTCATCAAGCTCCTGGACATGGATGAATATGCCGACGCTGTCGTTGGCGTACCCGGCGAAGGCCTCAACGTGGAACAACGAAAACGGTTGACCATCGGAGTCGAGCTGGCCGCGAAGCCTCCCTTGTTGTTATTCGTCGACGAGCCTACGTCTGGATTGGATTCGCAAACTTCTTGGGCTATCTTGGACCTTCTTGAAAAATTGACCAAGGCGGGCCAGGCTGTGCTCTGCACCATCCACCAACCTTCCGCCATGCTGTTTCAGCGCTTCGATCGACTCTTGTTCTTGGCGAAGGGCGGCAAAACGGTGTACTTTGGTGAGATCGGAGAGAATTCAAAGACGATGACAAGCTATTTCGAACGAAACGGCGGCCACCCTTGCCCCGAGGCCGCCAACCCGGCCGAGTGGATGCTCGAGGTTATCGGCGCTGCCCCTGGCTCAAGCACGGATATTGACTGGTTCAAGACATGGCGGGAAAGTCCCGAGTACCAAACCGTTCAAAACGAACTGGAGACCATCAAGCAAGAAAAACAAGGAACCAAGGTGGAAATGACAGACGAGGACAAAGCCAGCTATCGCGAGTTTGCCGCCCCCTTTATGGAGCAGCTTCGGGCCAACATCCACCGAGTATTCCAACAGTACTGGCGGACCCCTGTTTACATCTATGCCAAAACAGCCCTCTGCACGCTCGTCGCTCTTTTCGTCGGCTTCATTTTCTTCCGGGCCCCCAACAGTATCCAGGGCTTGCAGAACCAGATGTTTGCCATGTTTCAGCTCCTCACCGTCTTTGGGCAACTTGTGCAGCAGTCGATGCCCCAATTCGTCATCCAACGATCGTTGTATGAAGCACGCGAACGACCGTCCAAGGTGTATTCTTGGAAAGTATTCATCCTCTCCCAGATATTTGTTGAATTGCCGTGGAACAGCTTGATGGCCGTCATCATGTTCTTCTGCTGGTACTATCCTCTGGGCTTGTACCGCAATGCCGAAGCTACAAACTCCGTCACGGAACGAGGGGCCCTTATGTTCCTGTTTCTTCTCGCCTTTATGATCTTCACCGGCACCTTCTCCACGCTTGTCATCGCTGGTTTCGAAACCGCCGAAGCAGGAGGCAACATTGCCAACATGCTTTTCATGATGTGTCTTATTTTCTGCGGCGTGCTGGCGCCTTCCAGCACGCTCCCCGGCTTCTGGATCTTCATGTGTAAGTGCAAACCCCCGGAAAGTACCGACCGTCTCATACTGACATGGTTTTCCAGACCGTATATCTCCCTTCACGTATCTGATATCAGGCATGTTGTCGACGGCCGTAGCCAACACGGACATCGTCTGTGCTTCCAATGAGCTGCTGCACTTTGCCCCCGCAGGCAACCAGTCTTGCGGCGATTACATGGACAACTACATCAAAATCTTTGGCGGGAATCTCATGGATGCGAGCGCCACCAAGGAATGCGTCTTTTGCCCCATGTCCTCGACCAACGGGTTCCTGAGCCGCGTCAACGCCGACTACTCGGAGCGCTGGCGCAACTTCGGCCTCATGTGGGTGTACATCATTTTCAACATTGGCGGCGCCATGGTGGTCTACTGGTTGGCCAGAGTGCCCAAAAATAAGCTCGGTGGCAAGGAGAAGAAGAACAAGAAGCAGCAGTAGACGGCGTTTTATCTGATTTTTCCCATGGTCATTTCCCCCCATTTACGTCATATACTTGCTGGTCTTGTTTTCGAGACGTGTTGGCTTCTTGAAAAGAGATCATTTCTCGTCACCGCTCATCATTTTGGGTGAGGTGTTTTGCTTTTTTGATATACATATCATCACATATAATGCATAGTCAGCGATCTTGGGTTTCGTTTTACATCACTTTCTACCCCTGTTTTTCACAAGGTACCACTCTTCTCATGATTTTGACTTTGACGTCGTCTTATCTACCTACATATATGTCGGCCTATAGATTGGATTTATAATGTGAATATGCATTTGCTGCAGATGATGGCGTCAGTACATGCATGCTTACAAATTGCATCTTGGCCAATACATTGCAGTTACTTTGTTGTTGATGTCACCATGACTGGTCGAAAAGATGTAACAAAGGTCTCACTTGCCACAGAATATGGTGGATTACATCACGTGTTTCCTTTAATGACACGCTCCAGCACCCTCTCCCTCAGCAGCCTTTCAAACTCATACTCTGCCGCTGCATCCGCCCTCCTCCCCAGTATCTCTCGATTTGTCCGTGCATCCACCAAGGCCATGGCGCTAATCGACGTCTCCGGATCGTAGGCGGCAAACTCGATGTCTCGACTGCGCTGCGCTGGTCCCGGTGCCAAGTGGTCGATGATGCCCGTCACACGAGAGTGAGAGACAATCTTGGCGCATCGAGGACGTTGAAGAGAGCTGTAGGACTGGAGAATCGTCGGGATGCACTGCTTCAGCGCGGCGGAGCTGTTGATACTAGGATGAGAGGTGAGACGACCGAGGAGCGTGCCGAGTATGAGCCCGTCCTCGACGCCCATGGCGGCTCCTTGGGCGAGATGAGGGAGGGTGGCGTGGGCGGCGTCTCCGGTGAGAGTGACGAGTCCCCTTTCCCAGCAGGGTAGGTCGTCGAGCTCTAGTAGCGGGAAGCGGGTGAGGTCGTCTGCTGCGGAGAGGATTTCGCCAAGGGCTGGGTCCCAGTCGTGTAAGAAGGAGCGAACTTGCTGCAGTTCTTGGCCGTCTTGACACTGGCGGTTGAATTCTTGGTCTGAGATGACGAAGACTAGGTTGAAGACGGTGGCGTTGCGGAGAGGATAGATGACGACGTTGCAGCTTGGTCCCATCCATATTCGACAGCTGTCGGTGTGGGAGGCGAGGTGGCGCAAAACAGAGGGCGGGAGAGTCGAGGCTGTGAGGACGGCGCGGTAGGCGTAGATTCCGGTTGCGCGAGTGTGCGACGACGGGTGGATGATGGAGCGGATCGTGGAACTGATACCTGAGAATGGTCAGGTTGGAAGAGTGCTGGTTTGGGGAGTGTGACTATACCATCACATCCGATGATGACGTCTGCTGAGTGGACTTGTCCGTTGGTCAGAGTGATGTTGGGAAGGGCTGTGTTGACATCTGCGACTTCGTGCCCGGTCTCAATCCTGACGCCGAGCCTTTGAGCCTCTTCCAGAAGCACCTGGAGGTAATCGGCTCGATGCACCAGTCTGGCATGACGTAGGGCTCAGCGGTTATATCGAGATGGGATTTGCATGGATATCACGTACAGCCAGGGTGCGCCATAAAGTTCCTCGCACCGCGTAAAATCCTTGTTCAAGAGTACCTTTCCGTCTGAGTAGCTCAGGTTGGCGGTGGATGTAGCTGAGCTTTGGGCTGTGGCAAGGAGCCTGTCGAGAAGACCAAGACTTCGCATCACATGGCAGGCATTGCATGGGACCTGGATCCCGTTGCCTACCTGGATCTCAACGACAAGGTTAAAGGATGCAACGGCCGGCGAGAAGGATAGAGGGCCACGTACGGGACCGAGAGTCTCAGATCGTTCAAAGATGGTGACTCGGACATCTTTGTGTCGAGATAAGGCGATGGCACAGGTCAGGCCGGCAATGCCGGCACCAACGATGATGACATTAATGACAGCCATGTGGGCGGAGGGACCAGGCCCTCGACACAAGATTCTGCTGTTTTCCCTTCAGACTTGGGACGAGCAAGAGGGGAAACGATAGAATTGGAGTGAACTCGAGGCACTTTTATACGGATACTCGGGGTGACGGCGACGGGCGTCGCATCGGAATGCAAGGGAGACAACGGCAGATGTGACTGGTGATCAACTCGCACTCCGATCTTGAATGTTGCTTGCCGATTCGGAAAAGTTCGTCAGCGAGAGGCAAATCTTTGAAAAGCGCAAAACAGAGTCCTCGAGCAGAGGAGCAGGATGGTCTTGCTACTCCGTCAGCGATAGAAGCTGACAGCGCACTGCTGCTTTCGGCAGCCAATCACATGCATTCAGGACTTGAAGCTGCGCGTTCGATCCGAAATACCGAGCACGAAGTTGGCACCTATCGGAGAATTCTTGGTATGACGATGGCTCATTCTGTCCTTGTGTGACGAATGAATCACGGCGAGACCTTGTTTGGCCATCTGCGACTGGCATTGATCATTGTCCAGAGCTCCCCATAGACAACATAAATGAGTGCTCGATGCATTCCGGTGTTGCGGATGAAGAGAATCTTGGAAGTGGCCATGGTGCATACTATTCGATGCTGTCGTTGATACATAAGCTTCTTGGACGCTCACCATGCCACTGCAGTAATGGCGAGAACCTTTTGCGGCTTTGTAGTCGATGGGTATTATTGGAGGTTGGCCTGAGTGGTTGCACTACCCTGAAATTGCCGCTCTGTCGCTCCCATTTCCTTCCTCGCGCAGTACAAGTCCGTTGCTGATGACGCGATTCACGTCGCAAGCAGTGTGAATACGAGGACTGGCGTCGAATTCGCTCTCAGGTGGTTCAGATCGTATCGAACGTACGATGTGGTCAGCCATGTAGTTGGCAGCGTTGTGGGATGAGATTCGACTTGTGGCACTTGAACGTTGGAATCGCTCCTTATCGCGCCGTCCATCATGACCAGGTCGACGAATGAGCCATCGAGCATGTGTCCGTAGAGAGTGAATGCTGAGTGCAAGGGCGAGTTCATGTAACTTCACGATACCACCCTGTCCACACCTGGTCGTGCGGCAATTATCCACTTGCAGATTATGTGTACGTTCAAGTATCTGTAGCCTGGCCGTCCCGCAGGTGTTGGACACGATCTTTGAGCTGTTCCTGAAAGCTATTCATGCCGCGTCTGTTGAAATGCTAGTCGCGATTTCTTATCCACGGCGGTATAGGACAAAATGTTGTTTCCATCGAACGAAGCTCATCGTGGAGAACAAGACGGCTATTTCCACCGCAAAGCCCTCTCTTGGGAACGGATGGACAGTCTAGGCCCGTCCGGGAAAAAAAGTGCACCAGATGCAAATCCTAGTTCCTGCAGAAAGCTACGCGGCCGATTTGGAACATATTGCAGGAGCTGGGTTGCATCCAGAGATCGGTTGCGCACGAGCTTGCCACTGGGTACCAGTGAAGATTCGATTTCTGAGACGCGATGCCGCCGAGATTGGC
>JADHZA010000212.1:0-38642 GCA_018831705.1 Torrubiellomyces zombiae
AGTGGCCGGTGTGTGTTGTGAACTTGGGAGGTCGTCTCGGGTTGGTTGTTGAGGTTCTACAGAAAGTTAGAAGGCAAGGGCGAAGTGCCGCCTCCCATTCGGGTCAAGCCTGGCTGCACCAAAGAAAAGTCCCGTCCTTCACTGTAGCCGCCACCACGTAAACACAACACGAACTCGCTCCCGCAAGGAAAGCAACCAGCGTACTTGTAATGCCACTGTTTATTCAAGAAACATTAAGTAGAAAACACATTGGCATCTTGCCATATTCGATCTTGTCTTTCAACTCATCACAGTCCCGTCATCAAGAGCGTGCAACCCTTTTCCAGACTTGACGTGCAAAGGCATAATGTTCTGTCATACCCCCAAGTCTAATGTCCTCTACATAAAAGCTATACCCGAAGCCTGCTACCTGATCCCTTAACACGAGCCGGCCTCGAAAACAATATGCGCAGCGTTCTACGTGATAGATAGCAGCTTCCCAAACAGCTGCCTCGCATTTTATTTTACAGAGGTCCGATCGTCATCATGATGGGCCGCCTCATGGTCGGGTACAGAATTGTACCTCCCGTTCGTCAAAGGTCGTTTACAACTTTTCAAGTGCTGTCCTTGACGTATCTCTTCTTGCCGGTGGTGAAGGGGACGTAACGATACTTGATCATGTGCTGGATTTGTTTTCGCACTAACAAAGGAGTCAGCGACCTGAGAAAAGAGATCCAAACGCGGCGAGGGAGGGCATACTCGTCAGAACAAAGAGAATCATCCAGTACATGACAAGAACAGGCCAGAAGACGGGAATGTTGAAGAGCTCGAAGAAGGTGCAGAAGAAAGAGATGGTGATGGCGCGGGTGGCCCAGTACCAAAACTTGAACTCGGGTAGCCGTCGAATGAAGGGCTTAAATTCCTCGTCTGACTTGGTCGGAAGGGTTCCGATAGCACCGTCCTCCATTTCATTATCAATGGCATCGTTGGACGGGTCAAATTTGGGCTGGAGAAAGGCCAGGAAGAGATTGAGGAGGTAGATGCCCAAGGCGTAAGCCACTGCGCGCACCAAGAGTCAGCTGCTGCATGCTTTTCCCCCCATGATGACGGGTGTCGCCTTGTTGGGGACATCGTACCGATATACCATCCCCGCGCCACGAAGATGCGCACGAAGAAGAGCAGAAGGCCCACGGCGGTGCCGACCCATCGATATAGAACGAAGGGCGTCGACTGGTCCAGCAGGGCTTGGTATTGCTGCTGCGTATTAGCGCTAACACTGGTCGATGATCGGCAAGCAAAGCTCGTGCGATCGAGCAAAGAGTATTCTCACCCTCTGTAATTTGGTGGTGTGCGCCGTGACGGCGGCGAAGGGCGTTTGATCGGGCTCTGGCGCATCCATGTTTTCGAACGAGTACGGTTCGCGTGGGAACCAAAGAAGAAAAGCTCGAAGAAAAGCTCGGGATCCTGTGCGCAGGTGATCCCGATTGAAATAATTAAATATAATTCACGTCTGATCAAGCCGCAATGTGAAGGAGTAAAAGGTCGGTCGACGCACGCAAGAGAATGTTGGGGGCATATGCCTTGCGAAGGGAAGAATGAAGCATCACAAGCAAGCTGCCTACTAAAGGCACGAGTAACAGTTTATCGCGATGCTGGCATCTTCTAAGTGGCGCCAGGCGCTCAGGGCGCATCCACTGGTAAATCGATTCTGCCCTCGCTCAGCCACAGGGAGCTTGACCAATCGCTGTCCATTCAAAGCTCTCTTTTGCTGGTGGATCTCTCTCCTATTCAGAGGTAGGTACGGAAGTACACACTACGCGCAGAGCAGCACTGGAACCATTATTCTGGGCCGTACTCCATACCTACTTGCTAATTGCTAATTGCTACCTAGGTACTTCGTACTTTGAGCACCATCACCTCCAGCCCCTGCATCTGCACTGATTGAGCTACCTCGTGTGCCTATGTCCCTGTTACCACGAGGACAATAAACTCCGAACAACGTGCACTTCTCAACCTTTGTTCTGATGGCATATCGAGGACTCGCCATACTGGTCTTATTTCCGTTCATCCACAAGAAATCGGCCGGAGAACTTAAAAACGGCAAGCCCCTTTTTGAAGTCCTCTACAAGGCCGTGAACGTCATTGTCCCGGACGTAAACGCCAGGCCCCCGAACAACGTTGGCTTCTCGGGCTGCCTCTTTGCCCTTACCCAGAAAGCCGATGGGTTTGCCCCAGTTGTAGCCGTCACGCACGATCTGTGTGGGCTGTCCCCGGGGATATAACGCGGATTTTTTCGTGTTGAACAGCGTTCCGGCACCATCCGTAACAATGATGCCATCGAAGCCCGCAGCTTCTGCTGAGATGTAGTTCAAATCCACGCCATGTTCGTATGATTCGGCTACGACTGTTGCGATCACATTGAGGGACTTGAACGCGTCTTTCAGCGATTTGGCTTGGGCGAGAGAGCGTTTGGAGCCTGTAGATGCCAGCACGCCAACGCGAAGCATCGCTATCGTCGGCAAATCCTTTCCCATGATGGCGATCCCCTTGGTTTGGTTGTTGTGATAGTAGGTCGAGTCTTCCTTCGGCGCCTCCATGCCGATGACCTTGCCAACGCGTACCGCCATTTCATGGCTGATCTTATTTAGCTGTCCCAAGGTGTTCTTCCGTATTAGAGGCGAGACGTGACTGGTCTCGAATGCGATGGCATCGATTAACAGTTGCTGCTCGACTGCCGTCAGTGAATTGTAAAACAGACGAGGTTGACTCCAGTGATCGCCAAATGTCTTGCTTCGCGATCTTTGCAAAGCACCCGAGCATCGCCTGTTGGGATCTGTGAAGAAACCTTTGCCGACTTTCTGGTTAGCCTGCTTTGGGAAGCCTTTGTTCAGGGTATTGGGGCTGTCTGCAAGACATCAGTACTCTTTTCCGTCTTTTCGTCAAGGAGGGAGATTACCGACAAGGAGCTTTGTTCTTGTGGATAAAGTTTTGTGCCGCACCATCGCGATTGTTGTTGTGGATGGGAACAACAGGGCGGTTGATGGGGAGCTGCTCAAAGTTGGGCCCCCCGTGGCGGTTGAGTTGCGTATCCAGGTACGAGAAGATGCGGCCTTGCAGCAGAGGGTCGTCCGTGAAGTCGATGCCGCGAACGATGTGACCAGGTTGAAACTTGGACACAGTGAGCATCACCTGCACTTGATTGAGGTACGAACTGTCCTCACCATTATTTGCTCAGTCTCGGCAAAGTAGTTTGTAGGATTGGCGTCCAGCCTCATGATACCGACGGGCTGCAAAGGCACAAGCTCTTCGGGAATGATCTTGGTAGGATCCAAGACATCGAATCCGAAAGCAAGAGCCTTGTCTTCGTCGAAAATTTGAACATTCAGCTCCCATTCCGGGTAATGGCCCTGCTCGATAGCATCCCAGAGGTCTTGCCGGTGGAAGTCACTGAACTTGCCAGCAATATGTTGTGCTTCATCCCAGACCAAGCTAGCCTTGCCTTGCTTCGTCTTCCAATGCCACTTCACCAATTTGGCCTTTCCGTCGTCCGTAAGAAGACGGAAGGTGTGCACACCGAACCCATCCTATACAAAGAGGGAAGAGGGTGAGAACGAGACTCCGGAGTATCTGGGCGTTTTTGGGGGAGCGTACCATGTGCCTGAAGCTCCTAGGGATACCATGACCGGACATTGCCCACATCAAAGTGTGCAGAGACGAGGTTTCGTGGCTGAAGAAGTCCCAGGCGGAATCATGAGCCGTAGCGGCCTGCGGGATCTCACTGTCGCTCATAGGTTTCACAGCATGAATCAAGTCCGGGAACAGAATGGCATCCTGGATGAAAAATACAGGTATGTTGTTGCCCACGATGTCGAAATTCCCTTCGTCAGTGTAGCTACGGTTGTAAGTAGACGAGTCTGCCTCGGCAACACGGGGCTTATGTACTTACAATCTCGTGGCGAAACCGTGGACATCCCTTGCCGTGTCACCACTTCCCCGTGAGCCGGCGACTGTTGAGAATCTCACAAACACTGGAGTCTGCTTCCCTTTTCCGTTCAAGAATGAAGCGGCAGTGATGTTGCCAAAGTCTGCATAGCTCGTAAAGGTTCCATGGGCACCAGCACCACGAGCATGGACTGCCCTCTCTGGCACCTTGGGCACGTTGGATTAGCATGCCTTTTGTGTGAGAGTCTCAGCATGTCTTACCCGTTCATGGTCAAAGTGCATGATTTTTTGGCGAAAAATGAAGTCCTCAAGTAAGGTTGGCCCTCGCTCGCCAGCCTTGAGACTGCTCTGTTCCTCGATAGGTCCACCAACGTCGGACGTGAAATAGCCGTCGCTGTCGTCGATCTCGTAGCGCAGTAAGTGGTGTCGGGAGGAACTCCCTTGTGCTCTCGAAGCCAGGCGGCCTGGATCAGAGAACGGGCACTGGGCGTATGCAACACCAATGGCAGCCGCAAAGGCGAACACTCTAGCTGAACGAACCATACTGATACATCAGACGATGTTGCTGTGAAGAATTTACAACTGAGTTTGCTCAATCGTGGGTGGCGAGCTGGGAGGATGGTCCTTTTTGGGCTCTGGGTGGTGATGAGGCGTATTACTTATAGCCAGCCTTTGACTGGCTCGTCTGGTCTGGGTGGGCAGACTGTTGATCACTGAACAACCTCATGACGGCGTAGTGACCCTGGTCGTAGCTGAGCGGCCGCATGCAAAACATTGCACAGGTACAACAAGCCAAGACGGGAGAAGGCTCAGGGGGACCGAGCGGTATTGGGTTGCCCGGCGGCATGTGTGTGCGACGCAACGCAACTTGCATTGCCGCTCTACATACCTATGGGACCATTTGGCCTTGGACTGGATTCTCCCGAAGCGAGCAGGGGCCTTGGCCAATATATTGCTGTATGCCAAGTGAATGCCGTTGTACTTGCTTTGCCCTGGCGGCTTGCACGCTGCCGCACTGCCTCAGATGTTTTATCCTCGACCACTATGTACTCCAGGTGGATGGTAGCAAGCTCAGTTTGGCCCGATGCATGGCCAGGTCTGCTTGTCAACCCTCACGATAATTCGCATTGGGTGCCTTGCCTCGTATCCGATTCATGGACCGGGAGGCATGGCATGATTTCCACGGAAGAAGGCTAAGCCTAATATCAGTCCATGCATTCATAGCGTCGTAATTCATGACCCCACGCATGCGCATAAACTGCGCCCATGTGGTTCGCCGGTTGCTCGCGGGTGGCAGCGTGCCATGTGTGTGTCTGTATGTATGTAGACCGGCTACTGCAGAAGATATGTGATATGTCGGGGAGCTACGGACAATGCTGCTTAATACCTTGTATTTGGTAGGACGTAGGTTGTTGGGTGTAGGTCGCTGGGTTGCAGGCAACATGTATGACGAGTCGACTGTAAGTCCTCTTCCCACGGGCACCTGAAGGCATACGTCTATGCATGGCCATTCATGGTCGTGCTATGAAGGAATCCGTTCGAATGCTGTATGGAACGGTCGACAAGACGGCGTACCGTAAATGAGCCCCTCCTGAGCTGGTTACATGGGTGGCACAAGACAAGGTCAATGTTTTCTTTTCAGTACGAAGCAGGTTCTGCTTACCGCCAATCGGCGAGCTTCACAATAGCCCAAGGCAGGAAAGTTTTCGAAGGCTTGGAGAGGGCGACGTAGATGAGAGTATCGCCTTGCATGACCTGATCAAATATTCTGTATCCTGCATCATGCTAAGGTCGACAATGATCTACCTGTTCAGAAGTGATGTTTGGTAGGAGACAGAACAATTGTACCGGGCTTTGTAGGAGGTGAAATTAAGCACGCGTTCCTGGAGCTACGCGGCTGTGGCGTAATGGTCCCGGCCTCGGCCCGCAGTTACATAACGTGTAATGGCTGCAAGGCTGTCCGCTCAAGAGCTTCTTCCCGGCTTACCTCCTCTTGACGGTATCAACACCATCGTCTTATTGGATATGACTTTCTCTGGCCCAAGCTTCTGCTTCTCTTCTCGCCCCTCGAGACAGCCTCAGTCTTTTTTTGCACTTCTTCTTATCCCACACCTTCTCTCTTGGAAGTAAGCTGCTCATTCGTTCGCGAAATCGTCGAGACAGACCAATACTTGGAAGCGCAATGGCCATCACCAAGGAGATGACAAATCGTAAGCCTATAACATTCGAGTCTGCAATGACGGAGGAAAACAATTTGATCAAGACGTTCTCTTACATGCCGGCCTTGCGCGCGTTGTACTGTCGACTCTGGGATCATAGAGAGGCCATCGCTGCTGTCACCAAGCATCACGCTGGGCTTAGCAGCCAGCAGACTTGTCGCACTCGTCCGCCAGACAAATGGATTCGGGGCTCTTTCAATGTCTGCATACCTGTTGATGTCATGTCGGACCATGGTCCTTGGCGAACCTTCATGTTTCGCTGCCCGATGCCACATAAATTGGCTGAAATGGAGCACCCGGGCTCTGTCGACGAGAAAGTCAGCTGCGAGGTCGCCTTGTACGTGTGGATGCAGAAACACTGTGCCGACGTAGCCCTTCCGCATTTATATGGTTTCAGCTTTTCAGATGGCCTCAAGGTGAATAGATGCCCGATGGCTCGTCATGGGGAAGCGGAACTGATTCCATCTTCACCAAATTAGTATACGCATGCATCGCACCGACCGTTGTATGTTCGTATACTGCAAAGATAGCGCTGCTATATCTACCAAATCTTTCAGTGGCCTCTCTTGTCTCAGTACACCCGTCACGGCGGAGGACCCAACTTGGATTCGGCATATGTATTGCTGGAGTACCTTGGCCCAGAGAAAGGAGAAATGCTATCGTATACGTTCCGAAAGCACATGGATGATTCAGTCCGTCGTCAAAACCTGTTCCGCGGTCTTTTCCGCGTCATTGTTTCGCTCGCTCGCATACCTCAGCCCCGAGTCGGCTCCTTTCGGTTCAATAAAGACGGCACTGTTTCACTGACCAACCGACCACTGTTCGTTGGCATGATGATACCGGAAAACGAGGGTGCTCCTCGGACAATCCAGGTAGATGATACATATCACTGTACCCAATCGTACGTACCAGACATGATCGATTTCCATGATCAATGCTTTCTTCACCAACCCAACGCTGTAGGAGACGAGCATGACTGTCGCAGTGTGATGGCCTTTAAGACCCTAGTTAGAGGCTTTTCTCACCGCTCTATACAACGACGCTACGCCCACGGACCATTTCGACTTCAGTTTATCGATACTCACGCCAGCAACATCTTGGTCGATGAGCATTGGAATCTCACGTACATGATTGACCTTGAGTGGATTTATGCTGGTCCCATTGAAATGCTCGACGTTCCTTACTGGCTGACTGGGTGTGACATCGATGATGTAGTCGACGAGGCTTACACTCGCTTCGAGGAAGTACGTCTAGAGTTCTTACGTGCTGTGGAGGAGGCCGAGAAGGAGATGCAACTTGATCATCAGATCTCACGCATGCTGCACAACGTATGGAAGTCCAAAGCTTCTTGGTTCTGGCACAGCCTCTCATCTATCAATGGCATGAGAATTCTTGCACGGCAACACCTATGTCCCCCCGACACGATTGGTTCTACGGTCGAAATGTTCATGGCCAGTATCTGGTCGTAAGATGCGGAAGACGTCGTAGCCAGAAAGCTTGCCGATAAAGAAGAACACGATAACAATTTGCGTGTCATTTTTGGTGAAACTGCCGCTGGTTCTGCCAAGGAAGCTGAAGATTTGCAAACCGAGTGTAAGATTCGGGTATGCGCCTGGCCAAGATGTGAAATCCGAACGATGGCATCGATGAGTGACGAGAGCGAGCTGGCTTCGGTTTACGCCCTCTATAGCTTTTTGTCTTTGTTCTTTAGTGCTTCCGGTTGAGCTGCCGCATCTACTCTGATGATGGCTATTAATCAGCGAGAAGAGCTGTTCCTTGTTCTTGCAACAGCTTCCACCATGGAGTGACGAGTTGGCCAGTCCGCTGGAGCAGAGAAGTTGCTGGCTGATCAGGGTAGGAGCTAACTTGGCGACGTGTAAAATCAGCCTTTGTGCCTACTGAATTAGCTGTTGAATCGAGTTCTAGACCAACTCTTGGACTGATCCCTACGCCGATAATAGGTTTCCAAGGATTAAAATCACGTAGAGGCGAGCAGCCGCTTGAGCCTCGGAACAAGACCAACCTGTTTGGTATGACCGATCGGCCCAACGGCTTCGTGTATGACAAACATGTTGGGCAACGCCGGCCGACCTTGCCGCTTGTCTCTTACGTCTATCACAGGATATTCCTACATAGAATCAATATTATGAATACATGGGAACACTACCTTACAAGTAGTCGCGAGGTTGGCCACGTTACAGATGTATCGACGTCAGCAACTTCTCCCACTGCTCGGACAGGGTTCTACATACATCTACAGGACCCATGCCAGTAAAAGGTTCTACTACAAGTAATATGGCGTGCCACGGACGTGCCCGCTGACGTGCATGATCGTCTAGACACGGGGTACAAGTATGTACAAGCACGACGGCACGGACGGGTACGCCCGTAGATGACTTTTGGATATTTGCGTACAAGTACGGACTTATACAACCTGCAAACATTTTGCCTGACGCATTGACTGCCATTATGATGGCCATACAATAGTATCCAGCATCTACCAGGACGAACAGTCTTTCGCACATTGACAGCTTGTAATTACATACAAGCATGTACATACATACAAGTACTTGTACCGGTAGGCGAACGAGGTTCTTTGGCTGAGTAATTGCCGCATGGCCTGTTTACTTCTAGGTGCAGATGACCCCCAGCATTTTCTTAGCGAACAAGACAGGCAGGCCCATGCAGGAATATGCTTCGAAGAAGACCTGTAGTAATACATACTGTACGTACTTGTATGTACATGCTTGACACTTGACGTACAAGGGTCTTGGTCGTCGTCGAGGAAAACACCCCGGGCCAAGCCAGGTTCGTTAGCTCAAACTAGTTGTACAAGTATTTGGCTTAGTGCCGGAGCGGCAGTTTTGCCTTCTCGGGAGTCAGGCACCAGCGTCTTTCTTTACCGACTTTATCCTCGACGGACGTAATGAGAGACAGAGTCCAGGGCTTTGAGCCTAAGGTACTTGTATGTAGGCTACAAAATAGCCTCGGGCGGCAGGATGCCACATGAGGATGCCACATGCGCCATGCCACGTCTCTCAGGGAAGGAGTCACGTTGGTCTCCATGCCGATATCCTTGGCGAATAGGTCATAATCCCTCCCCCCCCCCCCCCCCTTCTTCGGACACGACCGGATTGTGTACGTATTTTTGGATGTATCATCTTGTGGATGAATTTGAGGAAACTGTTCTCATGCTTGTTTCTTTTTCCTCGTCCTCATGAACGACAGGGAGCTCGATCGCGTTGTCGCTTATACCTCTATTACAGCCTTACTTTGATCTGACGGGCAGCGCTCCCCTGAACGTCACGAGTTCACGACAATGGATGACCAGCTCCAAGTGGTATGTATTACCTTGACGGGCGAACGGAGCAGACTGCTTTCAATTTTTCATTCAATTGAGCAGCGACAATAGGACCCTCGCTGGGAAGAGGATAACGATCGTGACTCGGCCATTGGAGATACGTACGCAATCCCCTGTGTGCATCTTGTACTGGACGCTCATCATTTCTATTCGTCCCATTGACCGCTGTGCAGTGCGAGCTCGACGACTTCGATAAATGCCAGCATTCTGGAGTATCGTCGACTACATGGGAGAACGTACCAGAACTTCAGCAGTGAAACGGAATACTGGTACGATCCCGAGTAGTTGGCCCCCTTTACTAGCCTAGACTAACTGATACCCTTCTAGGGGTCCCAATGACGAACGGCAGAACGAGGGTCTCGATCTGACGTATGTTTGACCTTGACCCACGGCGACTTCTAGTGACAGTCTGAGCCTACTTGGCTCGAGCTCACTAACACTCTCCGCACAGACATCAGATGCTGTTCCTCGCTCTGGACAATCGCCTCTACCTGGCGCCCATCTCGGATAACCTGCAGAGAGTCATCGATATCGGCACAGGTACAGGCATCTGGGCCATGTGAGTGACCGCAATCCGGTGACTACAACATGTACACGCGTAGCTGATGCAAGTTTCCTTTGCAAGTGACTTTGCCGATGAGTTCCCTTCCTCCGAGGTTATCGGAACCGATCTTTCTCCCATCCAGCCATCTTGGGTAGATATTCACCTCTCCACTTCCTACTTCAATGGCTTCTTGTCCCTGCTGATCTCAGCAAATCCACCTTGATTAGGTTCCACCCAATTGCAAATTTGAGCTTGATGACGCCCAGCTCCCCTGGGCGTTTCCCGACGATCACTTTGATTACATCCATATTCGCTGCCTGATGGGTTCCATCAAGGACTGGCCCGGGTTGTATAGAGAAGCATACCGCTGCCTGAAACCCGGAGGCTGGTTCGAGCATCTCGACTTCTCCATCGATGTCAAGTGCGATGACGGCTCCATCCCCACATCCAGTCCGTGGAAGGTATGGGGTCCCTTGTTCCAATCCGCCGGCGACAAGATGGGGCAGACGTTCAAGATCATCGAGGACGGACGCATGCTCACCTGGCTCACCGATGCCGGCTTCAACAATCGTGACTCTCACCGCTTCAAGCTGCCTATCGGCGCCTGGCCGGCTGATCCCAAATTGAAGGAGATCGGCCTCATCAACCAGGTCGTATCGGACCAGAGCCTCGAAGGGTATGCCATGTACATGCTCGTCACTGTTTTGGGATGGGACACAACGGCCGCCCACGCATTTCTGGCTAAGACAAGGCTTGCGATTCGTGATAGGTCACAACATGCCTACTTTGAAGCGTATGTACATACTTGCCCCCGTCTTGGAGCGGGATCCCCTTGTCAAGACTGAAGTCACTAACTCGGCGTTTCAGGGGGGTGGTATGGGGGCAAAAGCCAGAATGAGATGGCGTTTGAGCGGTCCTCCTATGTGCAATGTTTTATCAAACTAAAAAAAAAAAATCATCAGCGGAACAAGGACCATATGCAGGCTACTTTTCATTCTCTCGGTCTCATGGTGACATCATCTTACATACTCTTGACATGCTTACGCTATGGATGCTCTTGAAAACACGTCGCCATGCAAACTCGTCCGCGAAAACGAAGAAACAGAAATTGATCACCAAGTCGGCGCGTCGCCCGCTTCATGCCCGTCCTAGCCAAGCAAAATATCCACCTCATCCTTGGCTTGCGCATCCCACGCCTTCATCAGAATATGTCCCACGCCCCTCCTGTACGCCACGCCAGCAATCCTCTCGATCCAAAGGACATTGACCACGTCGACAATGCCATCCTGATCCATATTCTCCTCGAAGCGATCCATGTTGAACATGTACGAGCCCTTGCGTTCCATGGCCGTGGAGATGGCGATGAACTCTAGCTTTTCGTCGCCGTCGTAGTTGGACGACTGGATGCCTAGCCAACCGTCATGGGCGCGAAACTCGCCGACCCATTTCTTGCCCAGGCTCCAAATGTTTCCGACGGCAATGGGCGGGTTCGGTCGGTCTTTGGAGACCATGGAGATGGCGTAGTCGACGTCGAAAAAGCCAGCCGTGGTTCGGAAGGAGAGCAGTGGGCCGGGGGTCGTCCACTCGTTCGGACGGGGTTCGTAGGCGCCATCCTCGGGGGGATCCTCGATGGGCACAGGGTACTTGAATATGGTGCTGTCGTCGCTGTCGTGCTTGAAGAAGGATCCTGACCGGCTCCATCCCGGCGGCAGAGCGGCGCCGGCGTTCTTGCGAGACCTGAGCTCGCGATGTTGCAGGCCGTGGTTGTCTAGAGGCATGGAGCTCTGTCGATCCGTCAAGGTCCATGTGATGGTGGGCTTTATCCTGTACGGATGGGCTGCTTGGAACCGCTTCGTGACCTGTCCCCTCCTGCCTTGCGTTTCCTCCACGTAGTCGGCTGCGGCGCGCCACAGAACCAGGTCCACGGGCACGTTGTCGAACCACCAGCCCATCCAGGACCACGAGGGTAGGAAAGGCGGTCGAGAAAGCGCCCTCCGACGGATCGTGGCTTGCGGTCGCCACAGCAAGGCAATGTCGAGGAACATTAGGGGCATGCCGTACATGAAGCCGCCCTGGAAGACGCACGACAGAACATGTGTGATGCCGGAAAAGGCGAGGAGGGTGTCATCCACGAGGGACACGCGTCTTGTGCTGTAGTCCATGGCTATGCGGGAGTACTCGTCCATGTCGGGCCAGGGCGCGTGCTGGTAGGCAAAGGCAGCAGAGGAGAGACGGTTGTTGCATTCGACGTGTTTACCGCGGACGGCGCGGATAAGGCTCGTAGCGTTGCCTTGCCAGAGCTCGCAGTGGCATTCCCACGTGACGGTCTCTTCGAAGAAGAAGATGGCTCGTCGCGAGTAGAGGAGTTCTTGCAGCGTCCAGCCTCGGGTGTTCCAGCGCGAGGAGAGGAGCAGTTCGTCATGTTCCTGGCTCAGCGGTCGAGGGTTGCGTGCCGCTCGTTTCGGATTCAAAGGTATGATACCGGTGTCGACGTCGCCGTGGGCTGCTATGAAGGTCAGGTAGGAATTGGCAAACACGTAGGCCATGTGCTCGATGTGCTCCGACTTGTCTGCCTCGTCATCCTGCACGATGCATAGGCGGTCGACCCAGAGGTAACGTATGTTTAGCTTCTTGGCGAGCCAGATGGCATCGAGGATCGTCTGAGGCACGCCTTGGTCGGGGAGGCTCAGCTGAAAAGCGTCGATGTTGGTTCTCAGAAGCTGGGCGACAGCATCGGGGCCCTTCCGTCGCGGGCCCCAGACGTAGCTGAGGGTGGCATAGCGGTCCTTCGGTTTGGCGCGCACGAGGCAGCGCTCGACGCAGTCAATCAGATAGATGGGCCGCCAGGTGGGCACGTCGTCTTCGTCCTCGTCGGATTCGTCATGGTCGTCGATTTGGCCGCAGTGGTGGTGGTGCGCATTGCAGGTATCGAGCCACTCGCGAATGCGCGGGATGGGCGATTGTCGCGGCGTCACGGTCGATGTACGTCGTTGAATGGAGGCGGCCGTGTCTTCGCGCGCTCGGGTAAAAGTGCCGCGCAGGCGCTCGGTGATGCTGAGTCGCTTGCTCGGCAAGGACGAGTCACGGTCGCGCGAATGCGACGCCTCAGGCATGGTTGCTACCTAGGCAGTGGTATTGACCAAGGATGTCGCGGATGAGGACGATGTTGACCGCGCTATCGCTTTGGTCATGATCCAGCCATGGCCCCTCTGGAAGTGCGCTCTCGGGATCAACTGGCAGACAGCTCAGGCATTCGTCATGACGATGCTCGCTCGTGCCACGTAAGAGCAGGGGAGGGAGTCGATTGAGGCGCAATGAAAGCCCGAGTGCATGAAAGGAAGCACTCCCCGGAGCTTACGTGGAAAAGACCCTGGACCCTTTGATTGGCCCGTATAGTTTGGTGCCTGAGCAGAAGTGACGTAACGGCCGACACAAAGCTTCGCTCGTTGGCGCCAAACAGAGGAAGGACATGGAAAAAACTCAAATCATGAAACCACAGAATATAATGCAAAAGAAAGCGGGTAGACTGCCACATACGACCACAGCCGCTGGGACAATCTGGATCCCGTGCCGATTTCCGATGATAATACAGCGAGCGGTCAATTAGTAGTTGGCTCGGTGACGACCAGCGAATACTGACTGTTGTATGTCCTCAATTTCTCTTTTTTTTTCGGTTGGCTCACATCGTCTTCAATGCAATGTTGTAAGAGACAATACGATATGTGAGCAGAAGAGCTGGTAGTCCCTAGAGGGCCTAAATGTATGTGTCGGCGTCTTCTGATGATAAGGTCATCCCAAGTTGAGCCTCTCCCATACTTCCTGAGTTGCCTAGCCCGCGGTGACCACGAATGGGTCACAGTGCACAGGCTACATCAAAGAGCAGAACGTAGACATCAGCTGAGATAGACGACATCATGATTAATCGTTTCCTTTATTTATTTCTTGATGCGACTTCCCCCCATTCTTCTCCAACCATTCCACCACGGCAGCCGCCTCGCTCCTCCGGGCAGCATCCAACGGCGTCAGCTTCTCCCAGGGCGGCACGACATTCACCGACGCACCGCAACAGGCATGTAGAAACTCGACGACAGCGAGCTGGCCGCCATGACAAGCATTCCACAACGCCAAATCCGTGTCATGCTTGTCTGGCACGTCATGACCGGCGTGATACATCGTCTTTACATGCTCCATCAACCCCAGGGTAGCGGCGTCCTGCAACGTGATCCGAGCCCCTCGTTCCACGAGCCGGTGCGCGGTCCGGAGCTGCAAAAACGCCCGGGCATCGGCGAGAGGCGTTTGATCGATGACGCCGCCGGTAGCGTCTACGTCTGCGCCGGCGTCGAGAAGCAGGTCCAGTATGGCTACGTCGTCGCAGCTAGCCGCCCAGTGGAGAGGCGTCTCGGCGTGTTCGGGTCCCCTGAAGGCGGCGTTGACGTCGGCGCCAGAGGCGATCAGGAGGCGTGCCGTGTCCAGCCGGTTGGGCAGGTGGCCCGGCCAGTCGGTCAGGATGTGGAGTAGGGTCCGTGGGCCGATGCTGGCGGTGATGAGCTCCGGGTGGGCGGCGAGGTGAGCCTGGAGGGCGTTCACGTCGCCGCTTTGGATGGCGGTGATGGCGGTGATGGAGCGTGCATCTTGGGGGTCTATCGACATGATCCGGCTTCTTGAATGAGACTCGACTTTGCTTAGTTGACGGGTGACGATGGTGGTGGCGTCGTCATCTATTTAATGGTTACGGGCACACACGTGCCGTTAATACGGAAAGCATAAATACTACTTGTTATTCACGCCAGATGAAAGACGAGACTATCCAAGGCGAAAGAGGCGACATGCCGGCCCGCCCCGCAAACAAGGCACGGCACGGACTGCCATGTCATCCGTCCATCCACCCCCCCATGCATGTAGCCGCTGCAGCTGACACTTGACGCTCCACCTAAACGCCCTGACATAACGTCGACGTAATACACCAACATACTACCTAATCCATCCCCGTGACTGTTTCCTTCCACCATCGTCCAGCCTCAGTCGCGAAAACCGCCCTCATGGCATAACCGACAGACGGCCAGAAGCACCTTCTCCCTTGCTGTACGCGGTCCATCCCTCATCATGGACCGCGCAAGGCGAGCCTTGGGCCGATCTCCCCCCGTCGTCGAGGAGGAGTACCAGCCCTTGGCGACGGAAGAGCACGAGACCCTCAACGACGCCCAAAGACAAGCATCGTCACAGACCGATGCCCAAGATTCTCTACATGGCGTTCCCTTCTCCTGGGTCGAGTACGCCATCTTTGGCTTTCTCGGCATCAATATGCTCTGGGCATGGTATGCAGCCCCAACGTCCACCGTCACCCTGTCCTACGTCGCACCTAACCATGGACGATCAGGAACATGTTTCTCGCCTCGGCGCCCTACTTTGCCTCGCGCTTCGCCTCGGATCCCTGGATCAGCACCAACTACCTCTCGGCCATGACCACCGTCTTCACCGCCACCAACCTCGTCATCCTCCTCCTGCTCACGCACATGCAGTCGTCGGCCTCGTATCCCATGCGCATCTGTCTCGCCCTCGTCGTCAACACCTTCACCTTTGCCGTTCTCGCTCTATCGGCCGTTGTGTTTCTCGCTGCCGACCCGCGCGTCTACTTCGCTTTCACGTTGCTCGTCGTCGCCTCCACCGCCTGGGCAACCGCCTTGCTGCAGAATGGCGCCTTCGCCTTCGTCGCCAGCTTCAGCCGGCCCGAGTACATGCAGGCCCTCATGGCAGGACAGGGCGTCGCCGGTGTCCTGCCCGCCTTGGCCCAGTTGCTGTCTGCCTTGATCTTGAGCGATGGAAAAGATGCCCATTATTCAGCTTTTGTCTACTTCGCCGCGGCTGTTGTTCTCTCCGTCGCCACCCTCATCGCTCTCTTCCCTCTTGTAACGAGACACGCAGCGAATCGCCGCCTCTACGGCAGCGACGGTGACAACTTGGTTGCTCGCAAGGTCATCCCTATGGCGCTTCTCTTTCGCAAACTTCGTTGGCTGGCCCTCGGCGTCGCTCTCGTCTTCGCCGTCACCATGTTCTTCCCCGTCCTCACTGCCAAGATCTATTCTGTACATGAATCTTCCGGCCTACTCTTTGAGCCGGCTGCCTTCATTCCGCTCGGTTTCTTCTTCTGGAACGCTGGCGATCTTGCCGGCCGCGTCGCCACCATCCTCCCCTTTTCGCTGCGACACAGACCCAAATTCATGTTCTGGCTCGCCGCCGCCCGGATTGTGCAATTGCCTCTCTATCTGCTCTGCAATGTCGGCCATCGTGGGGCCGTCGTGCCGAGCGACATTTTCTACCTTTTTGTCGTCCAGCTCTTGTTTGGTCTGACCAACGGCTGGCTGGGCTCGAGCTTCATGATGGCTGCTGGCCAATGGGTAGATCCAGGGGAGCAGGAGGCCGCCGGCGGCTTTATGGGCCTATGTCTTGTCATTGGTCTAGCCGTCGGCAGTGTACTCAGCTTCAGCATGGCCAAGATATAGAAGCCCGGATGAGAAGATAGCGTCAAGATACAGACGCTTTAGATTTGTGAAATTCTCAAATACCCAATCCATGTTATACATGTGCTGTGTACCCACTACGCATTCCCATGCGTGACAACCAAGCGTATTGCCCGATACCATCCGAAACCATGCTCCATGCTGCCTCTATCCATGTTCCATGCTGCTATGCCATACATGAGTTGAGACCCCAACCCTTTGTGTCGCCTAAAAACCAGCTATCAATCCAAATTCAGCCTTTCGCCGACGCTTAATTCGACAAAATCATTGCTACGCTCCACACCAAATCACCTATACTGTGTCCTCAAATTAGCCAGAGAAAAAAATCGCCACGCAGGCCAATGCACTAAATTGATGTATTCGTCGCCAAAACAGTCGACGCGCTGGGTCGGTATGGGGATCCGGACATTCGTGACTACCGGAGAGGTCCGGTCTTGGGAACCCCAAGAAAAGGATGGTCAGGCGAAATCGCAGCTTCCTTCTTGTAAGGGGCGAGCCGGTCTTTCAGAACGACAATGTCCGACTTGGGCATGGGTATCTTAGCAACAATGCTCGATAGGAAGGACGAGAGTTGGTTGTCGTCAAATAAGCCCACCTTCTTCTCCGTTTCCACCTGGATGACGGCTGGAAACTTGGACACGAGCCGTGGCTGTGGGGTCTCGAGAAGACAGAGGGTCGGAGGTTGGTACGAAGCGCCGTCACACATGATGCAATCGGCCGTGTAGTAGCCATCGCTTCTCAGCTCTCGCTCCGCTTTCTGCCATCTCTCAAACTTGATGGCCGGGTCTTTCCAATCGAAGTCGCCAAACTTGATGCTGACCGAGCCGTCGCGACTACTGATCCGAGCAAAGCAGGTGCAGTCTCGGAGTGTCATGGCAACGACAAACCGATCGTCCGAGGGCTGCGCTCTTAGGGGTCCTTTCGAATCATGCAAGGACTGCTGAAGCCTCAGGTTGCTGAGTGCGGGGTGATTCGCAATGATATCGAGAGCTTTCAAATAAAAGCCATCGGATCCCCGTCCCGCGAGCTGGGGCGCGAGCTTGAAGAGAACTTGAGGTGGTTGAGGTCGCGATTCGGCTACGAGAGAGAGAGGACAAGGCTTCATGTCAGGTAGAACCCCACTTCCTGATGGATCTCGGACGAGATTGCGTAGTTCCATGGCGCACTGTCTGCATCGAATTGCATGTTTGGGTGCGCTAGGAGACGGCATGAGCCACTTAGGCTTGAATTCGACGAGGATGGCGTCATCCGAGTCTGGAAAGCAGATAACGGTGAGTCCCGGCCAATCCCCACGGTACAGTTTGGAGGAGAGATGGGAATCAATTTACCTCGTGGCCGCATATCCTCCAAAAGGAAGCCCCAAGGTGTCAGACCAACGGCGGTGCCTTTGAACTTGTCTTTGCGCAAATGGTCGTTGTCGCGAAGATAGGCGTTGGCTTCGGTGATGACGTCGCATTGGTCCAGTAGGACGAGCTCTTGTCGCACGACATGGTCTCCCAAAATGGGCTCAACCGTGTTTTCAAAAAAGGCTTGCTGTCCCAAATAGTCGAATGTGGACGCGGAAGCGCGAGAAGGGACTTTGGCGACCCTCAAGAGCAAACCTGAGCGAGTTAGGGGCGACCGGAATGGTAGAATGGGTGGGCAGGGAGAGAGTCTGCATGTACAAATCGGGGAAACGCACGTACCCTGGAAGACTTGACCTGCCCCATCGTCGCGTGGAAGCTGCAAGGAAAAGACGGCATTGGCTGAGCCCTCACCCACGAGGCTGACCGGTTTCGTACCCCGGGGAAGCCTCTTGATGGCTCCATGCTTCGGACTCCGGTCAACCTGGGGAGGGTTTCCGTTGGCCATGGCCGACCGGGCGGCGACAGCTCGAGGAGCATGCCATGAGGCGTCGTCGACCGTCGGAGGGCCAGATTCGACGCCGTGGCCAGGAGAAATTTTTGGACCTGTGGTGGTGGTCGAATGGCGGCTCCCGTGGGAAGAGTTGACTGTTTCGAGGTATGACTCGAACGAGCCCTTCTGGTTGGAAGTAGTCAAGTCCTGTCGGCCGGTTTGGGGTGGTCGCACGACTTGGCGGCCCATGGTTGGCATGTGCAGGACCTTGCTTAGCCGATGTCCTGCAGCTGAAAGGATGGGATGCAAGGGACTGCGACAGCAAGGAGGGTGAGGGGAGCTGTAAGGCTGGTCCGCGAGTCTTGAAGCGAAACGCAGTCGCTCATCGGGCAAAACGCTTCCAGGTGCTCTCGTCGAATCGTGGTAAAGCAGATAGACAAATGGCCATGACCTTTCACCGAACGGCGTCGAGGTAAGGCAAAGCCCCCGGGGGGGGGACTGCAGAAGCGTAGAGGCAGTGGCAGTGGTAGGATAGGGGACCGAGACAAGAGGCACAGAAGCAGAGGCAGAGGCAGAGGCAGACTAGGGGGCTGTTGAAGAGGAAAGTAGAAGCAGTCGCAGGTTTTGAACGAGAGCAGAGGGTTCAGATGGCTTTTGACAAGTAGGTAACGTCACTTTCCCTCCCGATTCCTCCCAGGAGTTCTCGATGGGAAACCACTCCGGTAGCGCGAGGAAGGAGAAGTCGGCTAGTAATAATAGTTGGGAAAAAAGGACCAAGGCAAGCAAGGTAGCAGCGATTGGAAAGGCTGCAGTGCCAGGAGCGGGCGCCAACGGAGCGACGATGACGATGGCAGCGGAGGCCCTTGACGGGCTCGACTCGACTCGGTGGCTTGGCCAATGCTAGTACTCCGAAGGCAGTCAGTCATACAGTTCCAAGAAAGATGCAGTCTTGATTCGAGGGAATCGTTAGTACAAGTAGAGCCACGAGATGCTCTAATTATAATTACCGAACGGCCCACGACCCCACACCATGGCCTCTCGTGCCTTCGGTGCCTCTAACGCCTCTCTACTCACGCCTCTCTACTTGTGCTTTGCGACAGCACGGGGGGGGGGCGTGTAGGCTCACCTCCCCCGTCATCGTCATCATCCTCGACGTCGTCGTCGTTGTCGTCGAGGAGAGAGAGACACACACATGATTGGCGGTCCCGGATGATAATGAACACATCACAAAATGGGCATGCATCCTATGTACCGAGCACGGACTCTGTCCACCCATCTCATGCCATCCAGCTGCATCACCATCGCCAAGTCGGAAACACCCAAGGCAGGTATCCGACAGGCCAAACGCGGCAGGAGGATCCGTTTCTTCGGCGGACCGGGAGGCTACCATCAATCTAGGCGAGACGGGCGAGAACGGGGGGTCCCTGGGGCTGGGACCCCTTTCATGCATGCCATGCAAGCACTTACATACATACATAACATATCTGTAATTAAATAAGCACGGAAGTTCAATAAAACTACGGAGTAAAACTACGCACTAGTAGGAATGCAAGTAAATCTGAACATGTACTCCGTATTACATACAAGCACGTGCAGATATACATACATGTACGCAAGGTGTCATCAATTGAATTCATACTTGCCCCATGCAACATTGAGCGCGGCATAGATATTCGTGGACATCCCTTTCAAGGCTTTGCTCGCTGCCTGTCCGTTCATCACCATGTCGGGCCTGAGTACTCCGTACGACGAATTCAATCCGTGGCCGCTTCTCGCAGAAGAAAGCCAAGCTCACATCCCGCATTCGACAGCCAAGAGTGGCTGAGACAAACGACCGGCTCGCTCACGCACGCCCGCTTAGGTGGCGAGCCGTGCACGCTCACGCATCGTGGCAGCAAAGCAACGAGGGGGTGCCTGTCTCATCTCTACATGTATGTACGTACGTACAGATGGATTGGACAAGCTCTCGACGACTTGCCTCTACATACATACATAGACACAAGTGCCGGTTGTGTGTAGTCGACCCGTCGCCTCCGAGTCCGCCTGCCACCAAGAATAACGGAGCGGCTACGTCTGTCACACAGCGGCTCAAGCGCAAGTAGATGTGCTTGTTCCAGAAGACTGCCGTGACGGGGTCCAGGGCCTCTGCCAAGCCCATAATCTGCCCGTTCCCATGTCAAATTCGATGCAGTGCTACCATACACTCGTGCGAGGTAAAAGGAGCGACACGTTTGGCTGTCGTGTAGCCGTCCAAGGCGAGGGAGCTCTGCACGCTCTGGTACCAAAAGGCGTCGATGATAGCACCTGACGAGTCGCCCGCATATGCGATGCAACGGGAAGGGCCCCCTCGATGCCTCGTCGCCAAAACAAAAATCTTGGTTGGCTGGTCTGCAAGTACATACGTTTCGTGCTTGGGTGGACGATGCACATGTTTGCACCCATCCCCATAAGCACAGCTGAGCCATGACCGTGCGTCCGGCACAGATCGACGATAGCACGGCCTGTATTTCCCTCCATAGCTTCACCTGCTCTGACGCAGACCCCTCCCGAACCTCCCAAGGCTACGCTGAGCTAGGCCACCAATCGATCGGCGGGTCCTGCGCCGTGGCTGCTACTGCTGAACGGCCAGCTTAGGTTCGGGTTCGGCGGGGAGGGAGTGACAGCACCGGAAACTCAAAAAAAGTCCCCTTTCAGCTCCGTCATCTTGGTTGCTTCACAGCCCATGCGACCCGTCAGGCAACACGAAAAGGCACGGCCAAACGATTGTTGGATGCATGAGCGCAGCATCCGAGACTAAAAGGCTGAGGAAAGGGGAGAACATAATGCAGCGAGACCTGCTTGTACGGTATGCATGCTCATGTTAGCTTTAGCCCAGCGAGCATGAGCAGCAAGCTTCATCAATGATCCGTCACGCATGGAGATGCGACGTCCCTCCCTGTGGCACCCGCATGACCCTTTTTCACGGGCCAGCGCCGCTGCGTCCGGGGGAAGACGGCACCACGTGGTTCCGCTTGAGCGCAAAGGGAGGACAGCGTATGTACGGGGTAATATGTGCTGCGTTGGACGTGAGAGCCTGGCAGGCGTGGCAGACCACACGGCCTGTGGAATGCAGACCGAGTCTGCGGATTGTCTACCTACTACCCACTATCCAGACACAAATCATACAAGTATGTACTTGGACGCTCACAGCACGCTTAACTTGTACAACAACAAGAATGGGCGTCATCACGCGGGGGCCGTTTCGAGGACATGTCGGATTGCGCAGCTGACTCTGCCCATGCACCGAACACTTGCACATGCACTCGCGTGTACGAAGCCGTCTTCTACTGGCAAGTATCACAAGCAGATGATAGACTCTGCTGGTCTCGCTTTGCGCCCCCGTTGTTCTCTCGTTGCCAGAGGCACAAGTCGATATTTACCCTGCATGATTGTCATGCAGCAGCAGCAGCACACACACGGACCTGTAATCGTACTAGTACCCCCAGGTGGTTGGGAGAAAAGCGTGGAACGCCGGAGCTAATACATACCTGTATTACTCGTAGCTGCTTGTGGAGGTCAGCACGGGGGGGTTACATCATACCTCCTGTTAGTCACTTGCTGTCATCCCTTTTGGGTAAACAGCGGGGCTCAGGTGTGTATTGCGCCAACCAGGAGGCGACGCGGTTCCAGCCGGCCCTGGCGCTCTATAAGAATTTTTACTGGTCCGGCTCCGGTAACAAACAACAACAGCCTGCCCAGGTCAGCAAAGGGAGGCAGCGGAGGGAGAAGCGTCCCAGCCTGAGCTGATCATCAATCTCTTCTCGTCACTCACCCAACTCACTCCATCGACAACCAAAATCGTCGGCGCATACCGCTCTTCTTTGCGCCTTCTGCATCCAGCCTTGAATTGCTCCTCGTCTGAGTCTCGCCTACCAAAGTCTACGGCGCCGCGTTATTCCGAGACCAGCTTCCGACGTTGCCCATCTTCGCGTCATCTTTGCGTCCCACCCCCATCAGGGCCGCAGCGCCCCGTCCACGACCCTGTCCTCATGGTGTTGAGACCGTAACAGCCATTGCAACATGGCCTTCAACTTCAACTGGTCGCCTCTCACGGCCGATGCCGAATTTTACAGTCGAGCCCGCGACCTGCTCACCAAGGCCTTGAACAAGTCGCCCAAACCGCCCATCATCGTCGACGACATCCTTGTCAGCGAATTCAACTTGGGCACCGTGCCCCCCGACCTCGAGATTCTCGAAATTGGTGATCTTGCCGAAGATCGATTTCGGGGCATCTTCAAGATGTGCTACACGGGCGATGCCTTTCTGACTCTGAAAACGAGAGTCCAGGTACGTCATGACTCTGAGCCGTTGCGTGTTCGCTTGCCTCCGTCGGCTCTAACGATACTGACTGACGAGTAGGCAAACCCGTTGAATACCTATCTATACTCAAAACCAAGCTTCACCTCTCCACAACCACTTGCTGCCGCTTCGGGACTCACTATTCCACTTTCCATAACACTCTCGGAATTCAAACTCTCCGCTTTCATCATTCTGGTCTTTTCCAAGCAAAAGGGCCTGACCATCGTATTTCGAAATGACCCCCTCGAGTCGCTCAAGGTTTCGTCCACGTTTGATTCCATACAATTCGTCCGCGACTACTTGCAACGAACCATAGAACAACAGCTACGAAATCTAATGATGGATGAGTTGCCCGCCATCATTCACCGGTTGTCGCTAAGGCTCTGGTGCCCGGATCAGGCGAACAAGGGGACGGAAACGCCCCAAGAAGACGTTGATGAGAAGGGTGTGAATCCCTTCTCCAGTCCACCTCTGGATCCCGTCGACGCCAACGGCAACCTTTTGGATTACAACCTCGTTTCTGAGATGTCCCTTAATGGGGGCGGGGAGATGCAGCATCTGTTTTCGCAGAGGAACCTGCTACGTCTAGCTGCATTATCCGATTCCCACCGAACCCTGTCCTTGTTTACTCCTTCGGTCAGGGACGTGGTCTTTCGGGCTTGGTCCGGATACGCCGACCGTTCGGAATCTGCAACACCCGCCGTTGCGACGCCTAGCATGGTCAAGACTTACTCGTTTGGCGCTGGTGGCGGTACAACATACACCTTTTCAGACCCTGGAAGTGCCAATCACGAATACATCCCCTCAAGACCGCCCTTGCTCAGCCTGAATACGGCACCCGGCTCTATCGGCCCCGTTGCCGGGCACCGCTCTCGTCCTGGCAGAAAGAAGAAGACCAGAGTGGTCAACCTGAGGCGCGCCCAGTCGGCAACAGGGTCAACAGATGCCAGCATAGACGGTATTTCTGATATTGCATCTATCGATGTGCCTGTGTCGGAACCCGTGATGCCCACGTCGGTCCCGCAAGAATCTTCAGTGCCCGAAAGTACGGACGACACATCGTCCAACGCCCGCCTTGGACCAACAAGAAGAGACAACAAGCTTCCTGTCCGTCCAGCTCTCATATCTGACCTTTACAGGAAGAAGCTTGAGCTGGCTGCAGCCAGAATGGACAACGAATCAACCGATTCCGAGTCAAAGGTTGAAGCTTCATCATCCACCCTAGAGAAGGGACTGCATCGTTCGGAGAAACCTGCATTGATCGTTCGTGAACAGGCCTGTGGTAGCTCCGATACGTCCTCGGTGATACTGGAGCAAGCATGGATCATGAAGATGGCGGGGGAAATTGCGCGTCGAGTCTACGACGAGAAGCACAGCCATCAGCGCATGTGGGACGAGTCGGAGAACCCGCCGCCTCCGGCCTACGAAGCCACTGCCACCACGTCCGCCATCCACTGAACTATTTGTCAGGATTTGTACGACTATTTTGTTCATCGATGGGACTCGGCGATATCTGTGTATCCTTTCCGTTCTCGAGCTCAGGTGTCTGAGCTGGTGCTGAAGAATTATCTTCATCTCTCGAGATCCGTCTTTTCATGGCGCGGAAAACAGCGTGCGGGTCACTCTTTCATTTGTGCATTTTCACGACCAATGGGCAAGCGTTGGTCTTGTGTATTCATGAAATTTTTTTAATGCAGTCTGTCGCACTGGATCGACATGCTCGCCTACGTCTTGACAACGGCATCGTTATACCCCATGTGCTCAGACTCGCTCTGCGATGACTGTGTTTTGGGGTCCTTGATGGTCGCTGAGAAAGCATCACGGCGTACAAGCAGTCGTGACGTGTATGATTTTCAACCTTGTATATATTACGTGGGCGAGGGGGGTTGATACATTCGTCTAGGGAATGACTGCTAGGACCGGTGGAAGGTGGATGGCTCAGTGAAACCCAGGGTTGGGGAAGAGAAGGACGAGTGCGCATCTGGGATCTCGCACGACAGGTAGAATCAACCACTCCAATCTTGATATAATTGGCCCATTATTCATATTAGTGTCCCACGGATTCCTCAAGAGTCCGCGATACGTTGTTGTCAACTAATGGTTTACATATATACACTGTATGAATAGGTGCAGAGCACAACAATACCTCTAAGCATAATCTGAAGATTTGTATTCGTTCCGTCCCTTTGGAAACAGACACTGCTCCCAGCAAGATGCGAACCTATTCCACATGCAGGTTCTGGCTTTTAGCCTAGTCGGACACCTTGTCTGAGACTGTAGGCATTGGTGGTTCGAGTTAGCAGCAAGAGGAGCCCAAGTACTTTTGGGTGTCGGTACATTGCAAAGGCGCATCGTATAGAGCCTCGGCTGTGACTCTTGACGTAAGAATGCAGACCGAAAGTCCATTCCTCTGGTGTCGCCGTAGTGTTCAATTCCGCAGCATGGAAGCGCCGAATCATGATGTAACGAAGCAGATCCCGCTCGCATGACGGGACTGATCTCGAGATCATAAGTAGGGCTCCATGGTTGTGATTCCGTTATAGGATGAAGGCTCATGGCCCGAATGAATCATCGGACATGTCCTGCGCTTTCTGCGATAGCTTGCGCTTCCTTGTCTTCTAAGCAGGCTTCGCAGCTGCCGCAGACGCCTGGTTGGCCGCCTTCAGCTTGTTCAGTTTCTCCTCCTTCTCCTTCACCTGGGCCATGATGAGCCGGGTCATCTCCTCCGTCTTCGCCTGGGCCTCCTTGAGCTTGCGCATCTCGGCGGCCTCGGTCTCGCGACTGAAAGGCTGACCAGGACGGTTCTGATTGGGTATCATGGCCGAATGCTCCCAGACCTCGCCGCAGTCGGCGGCGGGAAGCGGCGGAGGGGCACGCGTCTTACCCTTGCCCTTGCCGGCGCTTGGTTTCCAGCCCCTGGGGACGGCGCCGGCCGTGAGGATCTGGTAGAAGGCATCGTAGGGCTCGTTGAACAGCTGCTCCTCGTAGCTCCAGGAGCGGACCTCGCCGTTCTTGGTCACCATGGATTGTTTTTCTTCCTCGGTGCGACCGTACGGATGCAGTCGCAGGTAATGGTAGAGAGTCTGCGGTTTCTCGCCGGAATCGTTGACGTAGTACAGCTTGATGGTGATGTCGAACTCGCCCCAGCCTGTTTCTTGGACCATGAACGGCCGGCCTGGTTCACCTTCGACCACTGCGTTGCTCGGGTGGTCAGACGGCCGGAGAAAGTAAGTTGGGGGGGAGAAGGAACACGTACTGCGCACATAGTTTGGTATGGACTCGTGCAGCTTGAACTGTACACGACGCACCCAGTACGTGATATCGGTGTCCTCAAGGCCCTTGACAAAGACTTGCCATGAATGGGTGTGGTTGTCGGGTGTGCCCGGCGGCTTGGGATTCGCGTCGGAGAATGGTACCGCAGTGGTGCCCACGACAAAGGGCCGGCGGACCTGCGTCAGCTTGACGCGCTTGCCCAGTTGATTGGACGGTGCCATGGCGATGCTGTGGCAAAGCCGTGGTCTCCCGTCAGACGATGAAGAAGGCCGGTTGGGGAGCGAAGGGATGTCGAATCGAGGCGTTGGGAAAAGATTATTTATATGGCTTAGAAAGATGGTAGATATTGGATGGTGGGGAACATCTGAAGTCGCGACTTTCAAAGGGACTGATAGGGAGTAAATACATCTCTCACGGGTCCATTGGCAGGGCTGCTGCTATCACTATATGTACTTGTGGCGCCGACCTCCCCACTTAGACCGACCTACCTAATCGATGATTTCATGATTTCATGACGCGGTTTCCGTAGGTCACTTATTTTTGCTTTCCACGCCCTGTCTCGCACCCGACGACTTTCCACCGTCACGAATCGAATCACTTAGTATGACAGTCAATCCCCGAACCCCTTTCATCTCTCGCAAGTGAATTGCAAAGCCTCACGTGCTTCATCATCGTTCCTCGCTTGCTTCCGCGCCATGTCGGCAGCCAAGAAGCTCGTCGTCTGCGGCGGCAGCGGCTTTGTCGGCTCGCGTATCTGCAAGTACGCTGTTTCAAGAGGCTGGGAAGTGACTTCAATAAGGTACATGGAGATATGTTCTCTGAGATGCTATGATAGCGTTTCCAACGTTTCTTGAATTACATCTAGCTGACTCGAGAAAACCCGTACCAGTCGCTCGGGAGAACCACAATGGGACTCCGTCACCTCGTCCGCCCAGCCGCCTAGCTGGTCCCGCGACGTATCCTGGGAACGCGCCGACATCCTCCGTCCAGCAACCTATGCGCCGCTCCTCAAGGGGGCCGACTACGTCGTCCATAGCATGGGCATCCTCCTCGAGGCCGATTACAAGCGCATTGTCTCGGGCAAGGAGTCGCCGATAACGGGCCTGTCGCGCATGTTTGCTCGCACCAGCAATCGTGACACGAACCCGCTCAAGCGTTCCGTCGGCGAAGACATCAGGCCCGCCGACCACAGTGACCAATTCTCGTACGAAGTCATGAACCGCGACAGTGCCATTGCGCTCGCCAAGCACGCTAGCGCCGAGAACGTGAACGCCTTCTGCTACATATCTGCCGCGGCCGGAGCCCCCATAATGCCGCCGAGGTACATTTCCACCAAGAGGGAGGCGGAGAGTGCCATTTCCAGCAATTTCCCGCGTATGCGAGGCGTCTTTGTTCGCCCGCCCATGATGTATGACGATTCCCGAAAGATTACACTCGGCTTGGCAGCCATGGTCGGTGCCGGCAGCTTGTTCAACACCCTGACGGGCAGCTACTTGAAAGACTTCCTTGGCTCGGCCGGCATGAAAGCTCTCAAGGTCGACGTCGTTGCCGAGGCTGTTGTCGAGGCCCTCGGTGACGACGGCGTCCAAGGTCCGGTCGAGATGCCCGAGATTGAAGCCCTCGCCAGTAAGGCGTGGAGGAAGACCATGCTGTGATGAACTTGTGGACATCTTGTATTGGCGAAGGAGGATCGGAACGCTAGACTGTACATATATGAACGCACGGGTAGTGAGTCCCCCGGGTAGGGGGCTGTGCGTGAAAAGCAAGCAGAGCTGGTTGCAATAATCACAACTCATATCATTGTCCCCCTCTCAAAGCTGTCCCTGATCTCAGCCGTATACTTGTCGTAGAATCGCGACAGCTTCTGGTTGAACTGCTTGTTCTTCTCGTTGATGTATGTCACGTCGCCATCGTCGCCATTCTTTGCCATCCGTTCTTTCCTCTTCTTTAGTCTCTGGTCCTCCGCTCGTCTCAGGTCGGCGACCAGTCGGTCCACGGCCGCCTTATCTGGCCGGTTCTCGGCAAAGGCGGTCGAATCGGCCGTCGAATAGAATGAGCCGTCTTTGTCGATGGCGATGAGCTCTCCATCCTCCGTCTCCACAATGTCCAGTCCTCCGGCCGCTGCTGCTTTCTCAATGGCAGCCGCCTTCTGTTTCTGGTAGTGCTCGAGATCGGGGTTGATGTTTTTCAGTTGCTGCTTGTAGACCTTGTTGCTTTCCTGGTGGTAATCACTGAAGGCAACGTCATCGCGATGAGCAGCCTTTTTCTTCATCCGTTTGTCCCACTTCTCACTCTCGTCGATGGTCCAGTCCCACGCTCGCTTCCGCTCGAAGTCTCCCCCGGCATCCTCGACTTCAGCCTTGAGGAGTTTGTGCGATGCGATGGCCTGCTTTCGCTGCAGTGCCGTGAGTTGGCTGGGATCTGCTGCTAGTCTTTGCGATTCCTTCGAGACTTCTTTGAGGTTCGACTCGGAGGAATCCTTGGCACGAGCCTGAAGTGCCTTGAAGCGAGCCAAGCGCTCCTCGGCTTTTGAAGGCTCCATGATCAATCTTGACGCCGGTTCTTCTGAAAAATGACAAATGCGATTTGAAAGAGCGCGCTTGTGTGACTTTGTGATGGGCTTCGAATAATACCTGATCTGTGCGAACTTATCCCAGTGAAGTATTGCGTCAGCCGAACGTTGATATCGAAGAGTGGGCGGCTCACCGGATTTATGTGACAGCGCTTCCGATCGCCCCGGAATTTGGCTCCATGCGCCCTCCTCCGCACGGTTACAGTGTTGTATTACTGGTTGATGGCATCTCCAGTGAGAAAAACCCCCCATTGTCCCGCGTGGGGCCGCCTGGTGGCTTGTACTACAAGCACTGAGGAAGTACTATGGATTTGTTTTCTATCAACCCGCTCATCACGTCGTCCAATATGATTTCCTGAACGGTCTCTCTCGCATGCATCGCGTAAATACCAGACTGCGTTCAGCTGTATCATCACTCTCAGATCTGTTGCGCAATTCGACTAGCAGGCATTCCATATGGCGGCCGATATATCGTCCCCGGATCTCTAGGCGTCATGATGCGCCCAACTTCATCACGAATTCCACGGCTCACCCGTCATCTCAGCTCAAGTCCCAAATCTCATCCTCAACATCACCAGCGTCGCTCCAAGACTTTCGTTCGCCGCACCGACAAAAATGACCAGGTCTACTATACTCTCGCCCCAAGAATCCCGGTACCGGATCCAGACAAACAGTATCGCTTCTTCGAGATGCCGGACCTTCTCCTGGACCTGGATGCCGAAGGAACGCGAAACATCCGGGCTGCAACTGAGGATGATGAGTTGCGTATGGGCCAAGCATGGGGCGTGGACCCCAAGCGAGGCGCTGTCAAAGATCGGCTGAGAAATTTCGAGAAACAGATGTATGAGACACGACGCAAGGTCGAGGAGATTCAAACCCAACCTACCAATGTTTGGCGGATTACGCATCACGACGTATTTTGCGCGGCATTGAGAAACACACCTGCAAATAGCGATGGGACATTATTACCAAGAGCTAGATCAGCATCATCATCTCTTCCCTCAAAGATAGTTGGCACTTTCACAGCAGAACCCAATACTCTTGAATGGGTTCGCGTGGAGAACGGCATCCCCTCTCATGCGGCTTTTGATGACGACTTGTTACTACGCTGGCTCTTACTACGACGAAAGGACTTGGAGAAGTTCAAGACGGAAAAGAAAGAGGCGTCGCCCTCGCCGCAACAGTTTGTCCAAGCGTTGGGAGAGCAGACTTCCATCTTGGGCATTCGTCGATTAGTGTCCCAATGTCTATCGGCTGGTCTCAACATGACTTCTTCCCAGTTTTCATCGGGTATCCTTGATGAAATACGGGTAGCTTGCGAAAGGATTCTGGCCAAGAAACCAGGAGATGGCGCTCTTCGCCTCGAGATGCTCACGTTTCTGGGCAATTTGGCAGATCGAGTTGCACGATCCAAGGGCGACGTTGGGCCTCAATTATGCGGGCTTGCTCTGAGGCTCGCAGCCGAGGTCGGATCGGCCAGCGCAGCTCGTGCATGGTTATATCGCGGCTATGCGAATGGTTCATGGACAGTTGCGAAGGCAGTGACGAAAGATCAAGTTGCTTTTCTGAAGTCAGCCATTGCCGCTTTCAGAGATAACAGCAACGCTTGTACGAATCATTTCGACGATCGCCAACAGCTCTTCAAGCTTCTCACAGGCTTTCATGAAGGTGGCCAGTCTTTCGAGCCTAGATCCTTTCGAGCACAGGCCCTTGCATCCTTGAGCAGCGATTCTCAGGGCGTCCAGGACGGATACTCGTCCTACATAACCCTTCTCGGCCACCTCGGTGCCATTCGTATGCTTTGGAAGGAATGGCACGTCTCAGTCACAGCCGTTACGGCATCACAGCGCGACACAATGGCGGGTTTCTTCCTCAACGCATGGAGACTGTCGTTGCGCGCGGGCACGCTGTCATCCTCTGAATCCCCTGTGTCAGACGATGTGAGCTTGGAAACGTGCGCATCACTCGACTACAAAGAAATCCCACAAAATGATGGCAAGATCGTCAGTCACCCTACGGATGCAGTTCTCACGTTCGCAAATCAAGCCGATCTAGATTCACGCCTGATGGGCTGGTTAGAAAAGTCGCGACATTGGCAGTCCTTGGCTACAGCGCAGCAGCAACAGTAATGCAGAAACAGGCCAGAGAGTATGGCACAAAGACTAGTATTGAATTACATGAGCCACTCACAGTTAGCAAGACCTGTATACGTTCGTGTATATACGGATAGCAGCAAGGCCCGAAGCGGCGGTGGAACAAATGGAACGAGAATACGGCGGGCAATACTCGTTAATTCCATGGTTATTTGTGCTTCAGAATGTTCTTGGACTTCGTACGAGACATTACGACGATCATAGGTCTGTCTCGGCCAATACATTTCGTAATATCATAATTGGTACCCTGTAGGCTTACAAACACTACGTCAAAATCAAAAGAGTCGTGCTATTCGCACAGCTTATAGGGTGCCACACCAGATAATGACCGCCCCACCTAATAACCATATATCGCAAGATATCCCTTTCGTCAACCTTCTACACAAAATAGGCTATATCTTTACTAATTTTCTACTTTTTAAGTCTAGCTTTTAATTATTATAATAAGAACTAATAGATATAAATAATATATTAATTTAGTACTATAATATATTATAAATAGTACTACTATTATAATTATAAGTTTTAAAATTATTATTTTATATAAAATACTTAATAAATAATTTTAAAATTAATAATTATAAACTATAACTAAAAAACTTTTTTATTAATTATTTAATATATAAAAAAAAAGCTTATAAGTTAAATATTATTAAAAAAATTTATTAAAAAAACTTTTAATTAATTTTAAGTTTATAATTTTATATAATTAATTAAATTAATTAATAGTTAAAATAATTTTATTAGCTATAACTAGATTAATTACTTTATTAATTATTATAATAATATTAAAATAAAACTTATAAAAAATATTAAAATTACTAAAATTATTTTTTTAATAGAAAATTAATTTTATTATTTTTATTTTTTATTTAATAATTAAATTAAATATTTATTAATTAAATTAATTTAAATTTATAACTATAATAAAATTAAAATTTATAAGACTAAAATAAAAATTAAAAAAATTATTAAAATTACTTTATTTAATAAAATAATATATTTAAAATTAAGTTTTTATAAATAAGTTATAATAATAAAATATATTAGTATTTTAAGCTATTAGATTAAGCTTTTAATAATATTAATAGGTTTTAATTTTTAAAAATAATAATTTAGTAATAATATACTTAATTAAGTATTTAATTATAGCCTTATAGACTAGATTAATAATAAATAATATATAAAATAGCTTAAAAAAGTCTTCTTATTAAAAATAATACTTTATAATACTTTTTTTTAATATATTTTAATTTTTAATAACTTAAAAATATATATTATAATTAATTTTATATATATAGCTTAGATTAATAAAGTATAGTTTTTATATTTTTTAAAATATAATATATATTTTATATAATTACTTAATATAGGTATATATAGCTTTTTAAAAGTCTATTTTTACTAAAATACTATAAACTTTATAAATTTCTTTATAATAATACTTATTTAAAAAAAAATACTTTATTAAAATTTATTATAATATTTTTATATAAGTATTTTTATTAAAAAATATTAAAAAAGTATTTTATAGTATAAATATTTATTTAATAAATATTAAAAAAGTTTTTAATTATATTATTAAAATAATAAGTTTTTTAACTTTAAATAAACTAATTACTAGGCTTTTAATATTAATAAAGCTATCTATATAAAAAAATATATATTTTTATATATTTTATAGTAATTAGGAAATTAAATTATAGTTTTAAATATTAAAAAAAAACTTTAATAATATTAATTATAGTTTTAAAATTTTAACTATAAAAACTAGTAAAAAAATTAATTATAAAAATACTATTATTACTACTTAATAAAATTAAATATTATATTTTAAAAAGTTATTAATTTTAAAATAAATTACTAGCTATAAAAAAGTTTAAATTAACCTTAATAAGGTTTTTATATAGTTATATATAATTAATAAAAGTTAAGCTACTAGCTACTTTAGCCAACTTAATAATAGGATTATTAAATAAGGGAGAGGCGATACCCCGCCTTTGGCTATATAGACTAGTTCAAGGTTACGCTAGACCTCTAGCGTGGTTAACGCGTATGTAATAACAATATAAGCGTATAGACTAAGAGGTTATGATACGTACCTCTCTAATTAAACTCTAAATAAATAACTTAAAAAGTCTATTTATATAAGTAGATAGGCTTTATAGCCTGACTATAAGAGCCCCTAAAGCCTATATATAAGATAGAAGAAAACTTTTTCCTATATTTTCTTATAAATATAGCCTAACCTAAGAGTTAATCCTATAAACCTTACATATACACAAGACCTTGCACCCGACCTAGTAGACCACTTTAGTCAATAGACCTTCCGCGGCTGTATAAGCCTCAGCTACTCAGCTCTTGCCTGTAATACTGCGCGAGGACCATAGACTATTTAAGAACCACTTTGCCTACTAGGTAAGAACACAAGTCGAAGGTCTACGAGACCCTCGTTACTGACCAAGATGATTAAGGTTTTTATATAACTCCTAGAAATTATAAAAGCTAGAAATAAAATAAATAAAATAGCCTAGTATTATAAAGCTTATTATAGTCTCTATTTTATAAAAAAAGTATTAAAAATTATATAAATAGATTATAAGTTAATATACTATAAATTCTAATTATAATTATTTAATTTAAAGTATTTTTTATAAAGATATTTAATTATAAAGTTAGTATATTATGTCGTTATAGGTAGCCTTATTTACGGTCATTATATAGGGCGGTCATTATATAGTGTAGTACCTTATCCCTTTAACTATGCGAAGGCTACATTTTTGTAGTAGCCCTACACCACCCCCGTCTATAGCCTAGATACCTTTTATAACCTTTAAAGCTTCTATAATAGCCTATAACTAATTTTACTAAGAATATATTTTTTTTACCTTTTATAGATACTATAGCTATTAAAGCTATAATAAATAACTATAATAATAATCTTCTTATCTAACTAGACTACTATACCTATAAAAATCCCTTTAATAATATATATAGGCTAGCTTTTAAGCCTAAGCTTAATTATAGTTATATATTTAAAACTTTTAAGATACTATATTATAAGCTTATTATTTTAAAGTTACTTTCTTAACTATTATACTTTTTCTAATAATTTATACTTATTTTACTAGTTAAAAGTTAAGTCTAATATACTAATAAAAAGCCTATACCTAGCTTAATAAGGCTACTATTATACTTATTAAGGAAGCTAAAGTAGTATTTAATAATAATTAATAAAGGTTATTTTTAGCTTAGTATTTTTATTTATATAAAGATATATAAAAAAATTTAAATTAAAAACTATTAAAAGATTTTAAAGCCTAGGGAATAATACTCTATATATTTTATTATTAAATATATAATATTTAACTATTTTTAATAATTTTTTTACTATATTTAAACTTATAAGGTTTTTTACGTTATAATTAATAACTTCTAGTAAATTAAAAAATAGTCTTAATTAATCTAATATATTTTCTTTAAGTTTTATTAACTAAGTATTCTTATTATTATAGATAAATATATAATCTATTTTATAAGAAAAACTTAAAAAATAATAATAATTTAAATAAAGCTTATTCTAATAAGCTATAAAGTATAAATTATAGCTTAAAAAGGCTACTTTTTATAATAGATTTAGTATAAGCTTATAATAGTTTTTAGCCTTATTATTAAGTAAAAAAAGAAAACAAAAACTATAAATATAATATATTTAAACTTAATTTAAAGTATTATACTAGCTCTAATAAATCTACTACTAAATATAACTTATTATATCTATCTTAATAATTTTTTTTTATTACTAGACTTTTTCTTTACTTTATAATAGTAAAGTATTAAAACTACTAATATATACTATATAAATTATAGTATTTATAAAGAATTTACTATAAATAAGGCTACTAACTAAAAAAGTACTTTACTATAAGCTTAGGGTAAATTAAAGGTTATTCCTATAGCTAATAGTAAAGTCTATAGTAAAAACTTAAAAATAAAATATTAAAAAGTTTTTTATTAACTTATTTTTTAAGCTTTTAGGTTAATTAAATTACCTAGAAAAATAATACTTTTATATTACTATTATTAATTATTTATATAAGATAAAAAGTTAAATAATATATATAAAAAAAACCTATTTTAATAAAATTATAAGTATAAGCTATTAAGTAAATATTTAATAATAAATATATAAAGTAATTTTAAATACTATAAATTATAACTTATTATAATAATAAAATAAATAGTATTAATATTAGTAATTAATTAAAAGCTTATTTAAGATATAAATATATAATTTATAAAAGTAATTAATAAGTTTTAGTATAAATTTTTCTTTTTAATACTATTCTTATTAATAGCTATATTTTTTAATAGTAAAAATAGCTTTTATAAGCTTTATATTTATTATAATTTTAATAGTATAATAAGCTAATTAATAATATTATTATAGCTTATAATAATATAAGTTTTTTATAATAAAGATTTTAAATAAGTAATAAATATTAAATTTAAAGTAATAGTAGATATAGTACTAACTAGTAAGAAGATAAACTTAGTAAAAGTTATAGATATATATTAATAGATATAAAGCTAACTATTTAATAAGTAGCTATAATTAATTTTTATAAGTAATCTTAAGTATTATAGCTTTATTACTAAATATAGTAGTAAGTATTATATATATATATAATTATAGTATACTATTATAGCTATAAGCTTTAAATATAGTATACTATTATAATTATAAGTTTTAAGTATAGTATACTACTATAGCTACTAGTTTTAAGTATAGTATACTATTATAGTTATAAGCTTTAAGTATAGTATACTACTATAACTACTAGTTTTAAGTATAGTATACTATTATAGCTATAAGTTTTAAGTATAACTATAACTATAAGCTTTAGTATTTAATTATAACTATAGACTTAACTATATACTACTATATATAGTTATAGTAGATTATATATTAGTTTTACTTACTTTATTAATTATAGTATATATATATATATAATTACCTAGGAGCTAGCTCCTAGGTAAAATATATATATCTATATAGTTATAGGGTAACTATAAAGTAAAGTATATATATTTATATAGTTTTAAGTAGTATAACTATAGTTATATAAGTACTTATATAGCGTATATATATAGTACTATAGCTATTATATAATATATATATATTAGTATATATTACTATAATAATATATATACTACCTATAAATTTAATACCCTTTTTTAAAATAACTAATACTTATATAGTTAGCTATATAATATTATATAGCTCTAGGGTAAGCTATACGTATTAGTATAGCTATAAGATAGCTCCTAGGTAGGTTATATATAGTTACTATTACTAGGTAGCTATAAGGTAGTATATATATAGTAATATAAAATATATAATAGACTTTTATTATACTTAAAATATATAGTATTAAGGTTATCTTTATATTTATAAGTCTTATAGGGTCTAGGGTAGTTATAAAGTAGGTCTAGGGTAGCTATAAAGTAGCTATAAAGTATATAAAGGTTAACTTAGTATAGTAGGTATACTAGTAATTATATTATAATAGTATAAGTTAATTTATTAAAAAATATATATAAATTAATTTTATAAAAAATAAAAAGGGGTATATAAGCTATATTTAGTAAGGCTACCTTACTAATAGGCCTAGTAAGACTATAAAAAAGGGGTAGCTTATAAAAAGTTAAGTAAGCTATAGTAGGGTTATATACTAAGGATAATCTTTACTAAGTCTACTATAAGTTATAAGGTCTCTTATAAGTTTTTACTTTTTAGTACTATAACTTCTAGGTAATAGCTATATAGCTACTTAAATAGGCTACTCTTATAAATATACTTATAAGTAGCTTATAGCTATTATTAACCTTTATAAATATTAGCTTTTATAAGAGTTAGCTTACTAAGGTTAAGGAAGTTAGTTATAATATACTTTATAAGGCGTTTTAATTAGCTAGTTAAATATTAAGGTAACTAAGGGTAAATAGCTTAGTAGTTATTATACTTAATAGTTAATTCTTTTAGAGCTAATTAAATAGCTAGGTTAGGGGCTATATATTTAAATTAGTATATATATAAAGGCTTTTAGCTAGTATAAGTTAAATATAGTAAATATATTTAAAAAAGTAAAGGATTTTAACTATTATAATATAGTAAGTAATAGTAGATATTAGTAACTATAAGTATTACTAATAGTAAAGTTACTTAGTAAAGTATTTTACTAAAATCTAGATTTTAAAAATATACTATTATTAAATTCTAAGGGATAATTATACTAAATAATCCTTATAAGTATATATAATATAGAGATAGTAACTTTATAACTAAGGGCTATAGATAATTATAAGTACTAACGTGTAATACTAATATAAGAGGCTATATATAATATTATTAAAAAATAACTATGGCTACTTAGGGCTTTAACTAATATAAAAATTACTTATTAAAAAAACTACTAAAAAGACTAAATAGATATATCTTTTATACCTAGAAGTCTTTAAAAGACTTAAATAAAGGGGTAAGTTATTTTCTTTTTAAAGGCTAAATAAGCTTTAAGAGTTAAATAAATTTTTAATATAATTAAAATATAAAGGCCTTAGTAAGGCTATTAGTAGGTATTTTATTTATTTTTAAGTATATTAAATAGGCTATACTTTTTACTATTTTTTTATAAATATAGTAAAATTTAAGGAGGGTATACTTTATACAATTATATAGTATAGGGTTATAGGCTATTATAATAGTACCTTAATTATTATAGTATAGCTAGACTAGTAATTATAATAAGAGGTTAAGTTTTTTATAGAAACCTTTAATTTACTAAAACTCTTTTAAAGTCTTAGTAAGGCTATTAGTTTTTACTTTTAGTATTAAGAAGGCAATAGTAAAAGCTTTTTTTACCTTCTATAAAATTAGGCTTTAAGCTAGTATAAAAAAGTAACTATAAGTAAATTTAAAAGACTTTTTATTTTTTATAAAATTACTATTATAAAAGCCTTAGGGCTATAAGCTATCCTTAGATAGCTTATATATAATAGCTAGTTATTATAAGCTTTTTAGGTATTTTAGAAAACTTTTTACTATTATAAAGTAATATAAGTAAGGGTTTTAAAGATACTATAAAAGCTACTAAATACTAAAGTAGATATCTAGCTAAGTAAGTAATATTAAGTATATTAAAATTCTAATAAGTTACTAATATATTTTATAATTTGTAGTACTTAGAGCTAGAAACTTAATAATTTTAGAAAGACTAAGCCTAATAATGTTAGGCTATAGAAGGACTAAATTTAGCTTTATATTAGTGTAAAGGTGATCAAGAAATCGAATTTCGAAGTTCGATAAACGCGAAAAGGGATTTTAGTACGAGGAATAGTAATTTAGGAAAGCTAAGATTTTTCCTAAATAGCGCGAGAAAAGTAGGTCTAAATAGTAGTTAAAGTAATATTAAAAGTTAAATACTTATTAAACTATATACTAGTCTTTTATAGAAGTAACGTAGGAAAAGGCTAACTTATTTATTTTTCTATCTCTAGATATAGGGGACTTTATATATTGATTTCTATTACATAATTATGTACGAAAAATAGGCTTTTTTATTATATAGAGTACGTTGTTAAAAGTTGTATATATTAGTAGCTAGAATAGCTAGAAGTTGGTTATTTTTAATTGGTGCCTTTATATAGGAATATACATACCCTGTATTTGTAGTATTTTTAGTATTTTTTAACTTTAGCTAGTATAGCTATTAATATAAAAGTTATAGCTATATAGGTAGATAATATAGGTAGTATAAATAGTACTTAGTTAGCCTTATTTAATATAGAAAAATAAGGAAAAATAAAAAACCTTATTTATATACTAAGAGCCCCCCTTAAAAGCTATA